>JBCEWB010050593.1:0-11783 GCA_039654565.1 Peronia peronii | reverse complement strand
TTCGCTTTTCACAGATTGTTACTGCCAAGTTTGGACCCCCCCCCCCCCCCCCCCTTTTTCATTAAAAAAAAAAAAAACGTTTAGAGATAAACAATGAAAGTAAGGCGCAAGCATCCAAACATCATTAAATATAAAGCTGGAGTAACTATAATAACACATAATCTTGTAATAAATTCCTGCTGGAGACAACCGCCTCCAGGTGGTTGAAAGACGTATGGAGACAGTAGCACAATGGATTTGAGTACTTTCTGTCGTAGAGTCTTCAACTATTCCCAGACTAATAAATTCTATTTACTGATTTTCTTACGAGCATTCTTTTCTCTTCTATTTAGTTTCTATAATGGTGAACAATTTCAGAAACACAACTGGTTAATCTATATTATAAAATTGCAAGAAAACCCACAATAGGCTTATGGACTCGAAAACTGCTGGACGTATCCCTATGAAATTTGGCACACAACATTGCTACTCTGAGATCTGTCTTTCTGCTTATATAAAGCCGAAAAAAAAGCTTACTATGTCTGACGTTATTCTAAGAAGGCGATGATAATTGAATAGTAAGCCCGCGGGAGTTTTTGATCCGATTTGCACGTTCGATAGAGTGATGCGTTCAAAACACCAAACATGTTTTATTTGGGTAACCTTCAGTCTAATCATCCAAAATACCAACTCGAGGTGCGCACGCTTGCCATACCCCCGGCCGGCCCCGGGGTTTATAAGTTGGTTCTCTGCTCCCACCTGCAGGTAGTGTAACCCCGCCATTGGTGGGATGTCTCCCATGGAGTGCCATCCTCGACATTCCAGGGGAGAGATCTCTTCTCTCTCTCGTTGCTCCTGTCTTCTGTCCCACTTTCTTTCCTCTATTCTTTTTGACTTGTAAACGTATCTAATCGTGTTTGACACAATATAGCCGTAATCGTGCTGATGTGTCGTTAAACCCAAACAAAAAAACAAACATACAAGCACGCTTGCCATACCTTTTAAGTCGCAGGGCAGTATCGGTCTGACATATAAAAAAAAAATTAAAATCTCCCAGAAAGGCGTGGGTTCTCTATTAGTTTACAACATGTTCACGCTGATTATGAGACAGTCTTTCTAGGGACTAGAGGAGCTGGAGAGAGGAGGGGGGAGGGGAGGAAGGAAAATATTTCTGCATGTCGTAGCTGCAGTCCGTGTTTTGCATTCAAAGTCTCGTTGAGACTATAATAATGGTACATTATCGCTCATTGGCTGATCGCACCGTTCACCACGAGGAGCCGATTGAGCACAGTCAGTTAACTCACGACCTCCGAATGGCACGGACAGGCAAGATATAAGACTGGGGCGAAGATCGTGCATCGCAGGACCATGTAGTAGGTTAGAATTTAAATATCTTGGTAGTCTCAATGCTAAAGAATTTTAAAAAAAAATAATTTAAAGAAATTGAGAGAATGATTCAGTGACAATTGTGTCGTTCCCTCTTCCTCTGAGAAAATGCCGATTGCAAAGATGGTGAGATAATTGTACTATGTGGGTGCTGACGTCATCTTAAAAATCCCCTGTGTTTTTTCCGCTATTGAAAGTTTTAAAGTTTATTTTAAGAAAGTACTTGTTTGCTTTGACTTGTTTGCTTTGACTTGTTTGCTTTGACTTGTTTGCCTTGATTTGTTTGCTTTGACTTGATTCCGCCGTTCTATCAAATGCATCGCTTTAGCTTTTTGAAACAGTGCATCAGAGCGATCGGTGAAATCATCTTGAAAATTAAAAATTCCTAACGATAGCTGCAACTGTTACTATCGTAAAAAAAGTGACAGACGACATAACTAGTTCGTGTTCAATAGGAATAAGCGTCTTGGTTTTTTTTTTTTTTTGGTTTTTGGTTTTGTTTTTGTGGGTTTTTTTTTTTGTCCTGTCTTCCTTTCTTGACAGAATTACATTACTGTGTGAGAGTTGGGTTATTGGAATAGATAGTCCCAACTCACTGGGTTTTGGGACATTAAACATGTGTGGTAAAACAGCATAAGATTCACACCTACGTATCTCTTAGTGTTTATCTCTTGAACTGGGGCTGAAGTATAATTAGAACGTATCTTGTAGCAAATTTCCAGAAAGTGGAAGGAGCTCCGTCTACGAGATAGTGATATCTCAAAGTGTTACTGCTAAAGTTTGTCATTGATAGTGTTTGGTGTTTGTTTGTTTGTTTGTGTTGGGGTTTAACGGCACATCAGCGCGATCACGGCTGTACTGTGCCAAATACGGTAAGATACGTTTACATGTCAAGAAGAAGAGAGGAAAGAGAGCGAAACAGAAGACAGGAGCAAGGAGAGAGAGAGAGAAAAGATGTCATCCCTGGAACGTCGAAGATGGCATTCCATGAGAGACATCCCACAGATATCGAGTTTTCACCGCCTGCAAGTGGGAGCAAAGAACCTACTTATATACCGTGGGCCCCCGCGGGTATATAAACCACAACGCATAACTAGAGCTGTGTGACTAGGGCCGAGAGTCCGATTCACATTGATCTAGTCGGCACGTCTTCATATAAATATAGGAAAGGCTTGATGGGTCTCTTAAACATTTCAATGTGTTTGCCCTAAAAATATTTGTTGTCACCGTTGTTCTTATTTTTCAGTAAATTGGCAATTACATTATGCTTATAATTTTTATAACATCAAATATGATATTACAATTTGTGCCCAGTGTGGGATTCGGAGACAATCTCCTGGTTATCATGTGGTGGTGATCAACGCCCCCTTTGTATGGTCAACATCGTGAGTTGTCACGCGATAAGACATCCGGCATCTTTGTTTACATCGTGGAGCTCACTGTGTTGGCAACAGTTCCCACAACTGTAGGTAAGGTCATTAATGTAAAGTTTGTTAGTGTAACAACAGTGTGAGAGGGGGCAAGAGGACAAACTGAATCACTTCAGATCTTCTCGAATAGAAAAAAGAAAGCATGTTGAGTTTTTGTTTACAATTCGATTTTAACTGCCACATAACGGAGCCCCTGACCAATTGCAGATTGTGAACGAATCCAATTTCACAGGTATTTTCGATTTGGTTTTATATCTAAAGGCATAAGTTTTTCTTTATATTGCAATTCTAGTCTTGAACAAATTTATTTCGTAATTGATTTATGTACAGGCAGATTAGGAATAGACGATTGTTTGCATTATATTGTCCCGCTCTTGGTACAAGTGAAACACATTCAAATTGTTTATTACAGTCCACATACCTGGTACAGAATCAACTGTTTATATGGTGAACAGAATTCATACCCCTGTGTATGTTGGAGAAGGGTAAACATCACTGAGTTATATCTCAGCCGGCCTTCAGTCTGGTGAAATCGGGTAATCTGACTGACAAATGGACAAGTGTGTATAATATTAATCTGACATGGGCTTGTCTTTCTAAGGACATCGGAATTAAAAACTTTTAAATTCATGGATGTGAAACACTTGACTTCAAGCATTTGTTTTTCAATGCAATCCTGTGCACACAAGGATTCCTCTCTCAGCAGCTGCTCCATCATAGACTTACTTACCCCGACAACTGCCAGCGCTGTACGGCTGTAGAACGTGAGCTCTGACCTGCAGGTATTTGTAAATTTGCATAACAACGAAATCGGTAAGTCAAACTTTTAGATTTATACACTCGTTTTCTTCTCACTAAGTCTTCATTCTATAATTAATTCTGTTGATACCCTTTGTTGTTTTGTTGTCTTTGTTTTTCTGGCCATATAAGACATTATTTAGCCAGCACGTCAGAGACATCTTAGGCATTGATAGCGAGCTGAAGAAACCTCAGGAATTTGGCAAGATGCTTCAGGGCTGACTCCGGCATTTCAAACCTCATTGCAACTGAAATGAATAAAAAGCGTGTCAGATATTTCTTATCCGGGCTCTTTTTAATATTGAAAGTACTTAATGAAGATATTAATCATATTTTGCTCCTAAGTTTGCTGCATTTACGTTAGTTTTACTTTGAGAATTTAAAACAAAAATCTGAAATACAAAGTTTGTAGCATTATATGATCATGGACTATGCGTGGGGCAAAGCGCTGAAAAGTCATCCCAATACCTAGAGCAATAGAAATATTCCTTTCAACAAATCACAATGTTTAAAACATTGAATGGTCATAGTTTACTCTTTCCTTCATTATACACGAGTGCATAAATGTGAAAGAAAAAATTGCAAAGGATGTCCTGAGTTCAAAATCCGCAAATGTCCGAGTGTTGTCTGTGTCGAAAACCGTTCTCCATAATAGCTGACTGAATCAGTTAATGACGAAACTGTTGTCAACCCTGTACTAAGATCATCATGTATCCTTTATTCAGTTACAGGAATGACTTATCTTCCGTTTAATTTTAAATTATAATCTCTACTCCTTCTCCATGTGGAGTCGATTCAGACAATATTCTTCTAAAAAAAAAAACAAAACAAATAAATAAATAAATACATAGTTAATAAAAAATATAAATGTACCGCTTCAAATAATAATAATAATAATCCCACTTTCGAGGGAACCGTCTGGTCATAAGTTTTATTTGTTTGTTTCACATATAAGCAAAATACATTTGTACTGTATTGGTTGCTATTGCAATAGAAAACACCCCGTTTGGTTCCCCCCCCCCCCCCCCCCCCCAAGAAAAAAAAACTGGAGCTGGCTATACAGGAAAAAAAATGCTGCAAAATAATGAAGGGATATCGACTAAGAACAAGGACATTGTAACTTTTAAAAATTATATTCTATCTTTGTACAGATTTTACCTTTTCACGTTTTAAAGATGTCATAATCCACCCGTTTCAGTCCTATGCTTCAAATTAAAAAAGCAGCACCTTTTCTTTTATTTTTGAGTATTTTGTTTCCGAGTGCGACGATAGACAGCTGAGGACGGCAGTCAGTGTGAGAATACACTTTGCACCGGATTTTTGGAGTCTTAACATTATGGACAAAAACTGTTGTTCATAAATCGTTTTCTCCACGATGACCAAGAAGGATCATGTTTCATGTATCTTTGACTGATGAGACTGTTCGTTTGGGCAAGGCTCGGCTGCAGATGAAACACATAATGTGTACACAAGTACGCTAGTTAATGGACTTGAGAGTTAGCCCGAGATTTACAAGCTCTCGTTTCCTCTGTTCTTCAATAATTTTTCCTGCTTTGTAGGAGGCGAAACCCTCGCCAACGCAGCTTCTCCATGATGAGCGGTTTCGTCTAGGGAATGTCTTGGTGTTGGTAATGAAGAGCTTTTTGGCATAGCACTTATTTACGGTCCAGGTCTCGCTAGGGTATAGAAGGGTTGGTAGAACGGCTGTCTTGTATCCCCTCAGCTTGGTGGATATGCTGATACCGCTTCAATCTGTCTCACATACATACTCTGAGGTGACCAAAAGCTGAACTTGCTTTTGTTGTACATAACATGTTTACCTCCGTGTCTACATTCAATGATCTTGAGATCGTGCCTCCGAAGTACGTAAAGCTGTCCACAGCTTTCAGGGTTTGATCCTTGACAGTGATGTTTGGTTCCGAGTACCACTGTTGTGATGCAGGCTGAAACATGACAGTATTCATCGTATTGATGGTGAGTCTGAAGTCTCTGCAGGATGATGCATTCTAGCTTCTGTGGTGGCGTTGAGAGTGCAGTCATCGGCAAACAGGAGGTCGCAGACCCAGTTTTTTTCAAACTTGATCTTTGCCTGGAGCTGATGGTATTGAAGCATGGATCATGGCCGTCATGGACTGTGTCTGAGAGGATGGCTATAAACATCATACTGAACAGTGTTGGCGCCGGTACATAGCCCTAATTCACACTGTTCGTGTTGAGAAAGCCTGGGAGCAGTCTCTGTCGTCCAACACACTTGCCTGCATGCCATCATGAAATTGGTGTACCATGTTGATGAACTGTGATGGGCAGCCGAACTTCTCCATAATTCTAAATAGTCCTTCAGGGCTGACTGTGTCAGCTTTTATCAGATCAATAAATGTTGTGTACAGGTATTGTGATGCTGCGAGTATTCTGTCAGTTGTCCCCCGTTGTGTTCTGAAGCGGCACTGTGTTTGTAGAAGACCATGATTTTCCAGGTTATTGATCAGGCGGCTGAGGAACAAATATCTATAGTTTAAAGAAAAACGATCTATTTTTCCCAACGTGATATTAGGGTGTAGGGGAAATTGCAAAAGAAAACATTTTGTGTAGGCTGCATCAAAAGTTAATGATGCACGATGGCCAAAATTCACCGTACATTAATTTTCAAAATCTGTTCTTTACATTATAAATCTGCAATACGCTCAGTGGTGTTAGACTAGGTCAATAACTTTCATGAAATGTGGCTGGATGAATCGAAATCATATCCATTGAATGAAAAATCTTCACAGAGTTCGAACAATAACTTTAAGTAGTCGATCATCAGTAGATAATAAAAGTCGTGTGAGGGTTTGATTGCAAAATCAGGTTCGGTAGTTGATGGCAGAGATACAAAATAGTAAAACCTTTGTCGGATAATGGGCATCTAAAAGCTATCTCCTCACATCGTTGCAGCTTGTCGAGCGTTAATCAGAACATGCATGTATATACAGTACATATACTGTGATGTTGTTACTTGAGTGTATGGGCAGTATGATATTGGAATACCAATATGGCTTTTTAGGGGTAACTGATTGATTTACCTCTTAAGCAACATCCGTTTTCACTCAAAGGAAGTATTGTTTTGGTCTCTCTAATACATAATATCCGTCAATTTCACAGAATGTTGGACTGCAGACTTAGAGAACGCTTGTAAGCACCGTTGTGAAGTTTGCCTCTTCATCTCTGTCTAGATTTGTACATAGACAATGTTAATTCATCTAAGTTACAGGATATCAGATCAGTCACTTGTATTCATAAGGGTGGCATGTCAGTCCATCATACACATATAACACATTTGGATAATCTAGTTAGTTGTAGCACTGATAGTAAATAGGACGCATATTTTTGAATGTAATATCTGACAAATGCGTTCTTCTTATCTGATTATAGGATAAAGATGTGGACGCAAACTTAATCATCGCCATTGATAAACTGTAACTTAAAGATGTTTATTCATCAGGCAGTTCTAGTGGCTGTAGTGCCCATCAACGGTTGGCAGTTCTGGCTGTTAACAGTTCTAGGGAAGTTTCCTTTATTTGAGGCTCCAATAACTGTGTGTTCTCTCCAACGAATTCACATCTCCAGATCACATCTTGTTCTATCCAAAGTGTCACATACCGGCTCATTCCTTCCTTTGTCTCAAAATCCCCTTAATTTGTTTTTGTCAAGATATTGCATCTTTTGTTAGAGTGCATTTTTTTCTTTTCTCGTGACAATATAACGGTGTTTTTTTTCTAATGAGAACATAGCCATACTTTTCAATCTCACTCAGCTGATCCTTAGAGTCTTTTCCATTGTTTTTGCAAGAGGAAATATCCCCATTCTTTTGAGATGTCATTCAACAAATAAAAGTTGCTAGACTTCACATGTTTTTCTCGAGGATTTTGAGATATCGTGTTGTTTAAAATGTTCATGTTTACAGTGCCGATTGCTAGAATTCAGTGATCTGTCTCTTGAAATTTCCAAGTGTCCATTGTTGCCGATTACGGAACTCCATCTTTCTATTGTGAAAGTGTTAGATACTCTCTCTATCACCGCAGTTCTCATTTAACATGAACAAAGGATAGTTCCAAGTTTTTCCTCCCTGCGTGACTTCTCTCCGATTTTTATCATCGTCCTAATCTGGAATATCATACGGGAAATACTCAAGTGGAGCAAACTATGTGCATTTCTCCTTTATGATACAGTGGTCTCGCCAGGCAGTTGTCAGTGAAGCAAAGGGTCTGTGTCATAATCAGGAAAAATTGGGATATACGTCGTTAGTTGTGATACCAATAGGAAGATATCACTTGCAATAAACTTAAATCATTTTGTACAACCAGAACTGGCTGAGATTCTTTGAACCTGCGACCATCGCATGCATGCGCCATTGTATCGAATGATATAAGCTGTAAGACTAAAATTGCTGAAGATTCCTTCTACACACTCAGCGCATTCCAATGTTACACCAACAGAGATGTTATACATTTACACACTCCAGGGTCAGATTCCATTAGTTACTCAAACCAACAGGAATGTGTTCTATCAGTCCTATATTGTCACCGAACCACGTTTAAGGAACACGTTATTTTCAGCATTTTTGAGATATGAGGAAAGATTGTCTTATAGCATAAATCATTTGGTTACTTCTACCATTATTATTCCATTGCATCAGTACATAATTCTATTGGGGCAAGACATTACCTGAGGGCTTATATGCTCAGAACTAAGATGAGACATTATTTGCATTTTGGCATAAGTTTGACTTACGCCATTATCGGGAGTACTGACACTAAGATATACACTCCATTGTCATGACTGGGCATCACTTCGCACTCTTAAGTTTGAGAAGTTGTGATAATCACTTAACACAATATATAATATTACACTTTATACATCTCAGCTTTGTATTGTCAGGTTTTGCTTGGCATTCAGAGTTTAAGGAATGTGAAAAGCAGTTTTGATACATAAGGTCATGGCCTCCTACAAAATATATTTCCTTGTTTCGCAACTGAAAGCCCTGTGAAATTGCCCCTCCTTATTACAGTTGATCAGTTCGAACTTTGCATTGCTAAGTTGGGCTTGGCATTTGAATTTCGACTGCAGTAGGGTGTTCACGTTATGCGTAGTTAAACCAAAGGCTTGCACAATCTATTACTTCCAAGTCTAATCTGGGCTTTGTGCTATCAGACACCCGTACTTACTGTGAGGGCTTGAAAAAAGTTGCTCTAAACTCGTATCATGCTTTGATTTAATCTTTTTAATTCGTAATCATATCCAACCGAACTAGGCACAATATGGCGCTAATTGCCCTGCTGGGCTGTTGTATTCCTACACAAATACACACCGTCACATGACTTGGCATAAATTCTGTCGCCAGTGATAATCTAGAAGCGTCAACTAGCTGTTCTCTCTCACAGGATGATTTGATTCAGACCAGCCTCAGGCACTCAGTCAGGAAACTGTCAGTTATGGCATGGCTGTTTCAAGATGTCTTCATTTTACAGCTGGATGAAGTTTTGGCTGTGACTTATGACACCAGTGGAAACTTGCCATTTTTACAATGAGTTCACTAAATTTTGTACACGTTTCAACAATGAATGGCAGTCTGACTTTAACACTTTAAGTTGTGAATTTTCTGTTGAAAGATCGGCCGGCTATTGAATATATACTCTATAACCGAGCGAAGGTTTGGTTATGAGTTATCATTAATGGAGATCTATCAATATATCCAATAACAGAGCAAAGGTTTGGTTATGAAATGTTGTCTACTATCAATCGTCCATTATGGCTCCACAGCTGGGTGAAAATCTGGCTCTGAATGCACACATTTGCGGGAGCTCCAGGAAGGATCTCATTCGAAAACGAAACCACAAACTATTCTGTCCTGTTTGCGCCAGATAGGCCTGTATTCTAGAGTCGGAAAACATCAACCTGAGAGTATGAAATTGTGAATATGAGACCAGGTCACACGGACGGCGGCCTTACACACAAGTTCCTTCCATAACTGCCCTTCCCAATCTTTGATGATTCGATTTATATACACATCCTGTGACATACCTTATAATTTGTAAACGTCTTCAGTCGTACTAAACGCAATACAGCCGTATTCGTGCCCATACATCATTAAATTCCAACAGAAACACCCAGCAAGATGCCACCAGAAACAGATTTTGCGACCGCAGTGTTATTTTTCATAATTAGGTGAAGGCTCGATTGTGATTCATAACACTGGTAATGTATCGTCTTAGTTCACATGGAATAATTGATCACAGCTGAATAATGATTTGATCATAGAGTTGCCAATACATGTATCAAGGGGAAGTTTCACTCAGTCAGTCCATACATTCACCTCAGAGGGATCTGATTGCGAAATGTTCTGTCGGTTCCATAGATAATGCATCGATAACATAACAGATGGTATCTCCATGGTTGTAAACTAAAATTCAAATCTCATTGATTTTACTATTTATTTATGTCGAACTTGATAATCACGTAGGCTGCTTTGCTTGGAGCACATAGTTTTAATTATATACTTGAGCCGCAAACTCTACCAGCTGTACATGTCGCTGCAAGTGTTGCTTTCAGTAAGTGAGACACTTTGATTTGAGTTCATATATTTTCTCTTTTTGTAACCTTGGCTTTGGGTAGGTAATCCGTTCTGAGCATGTCCATCAGAGATCATGCCAATAACAGAGGTTTGGCATTCAGTGTCTACATTTTTTTCCCCATCCGGCAATAGAGCATTGGCAATGATGGTTCTAATGATATCTCTTTTATAACGGTATTCACAGCCAGAATTGCTGGTCGGCTTGGTCCAGTACAGGCACAGACATGTCTACAACCTGGCAGCCAGTGTCAGTGCTGCAGCGCGTACTCTTTTTAATCAGTCTACAGATCAGACAAGTTTGGCAACTGCCCTTATCGTTCTCGAGAGAAAAATGGGGCAGTTTTTGAGGATGAAGATCAAGAGAACATTAGGGGTTACCGTAGGTCTAGGTCTCTCAACCTCCTGCTTATGGTGATCTCGCAAAAGAACATCGGGGCTGCAATTTGTCTTTGTACGTCCTTGTGCTGGATTTATTATTATTATTATTACTATCATTACTACTTTTTTTGTTACTGCAAAAATTAACCCGCGGGAGCCCAGAGTATAGAAGTAGGTCCTTTGCTCCCACCTGCAGGCCGTGAAAGCCTACAATCGGTGGGATATCTCCCGGAATGACATCCTCGACGTTCCAGGGATGACATCACTTCACTTTCCATGCCCCTGTCCTCCGTCCCGCTCTCTTTCCTCTTTTCTTCTTGACGTGTAAATGTACCTTACTGTTTGCTGACGCACCATCAAGCCCCAACACAAACAAACCGAAAAAAAAAATTGAATAGTGCACTAAGAAGTAACAATAAGCTATCTCCAATCTACCTACAAAGGAAAGTAGGCGGCGGATTGCGATGAGGAGAACGTTGGGTGACTTGCCGCATAACGGCGATTTTAAATGTCCAAAGATAGCTGGAAAGAGAGCCTTGATAACGTTTAATTAGCTCATTAATACATACTTTATACGTGAATTGAAAGTGACACTGGCCATGTAGAGATAATATATCCATGATTATAGCCAGCCATCATCGTAAAAAGGACATAGATGATTAATTCAGCATGTCTTTCCTTTGTTTTTGAAAAAAAGATGAGCTGCGGATTGTCTGTCTGCATCTCAACCATACAACTCCGAGCTTTCTGCATGTTTTCTGTGTGCGGAGTGGCAGGGCTCTAGTTATGCGCAGCATGGGCGGTTAGGTCAGAACTGTCTGTTGGTATTGTAGAACTGGTCCCTTTAGACATGCTATTCTATGGGAGATCGTTGTGACCACTTATGCCAGACAGAACAGGTGTTGAGCAAGCAGTGTAAAGAGGAAAAAGATCCGTTTACCTCATGTCATTCGAAAGAGTGATCACCAAAAAAAAAACAGATAAAATTATGACAAAAAGAAAACAGTCTCTTTAATACCATATTTTTGGGGTGAATTTTGATGGCCCGTGTTTCATGCAAAGGGCACAAAAGTGGTTTTTTTCTTCCTCTTTACATTGCTTGTTCAACAGGGGGTTAGGGAGGGGGCGGGTGAAGCTGGGGGGTGGACTGGAGGGGGTGGGATTGAGGGGGGTCGGGGTGGGATCCCGGGGGGGGGGGGTCGGGG
>JBCEWB010050582.1:0-14180 GCA_039654565.1 Peronia peronii | reverse complement strand
TCGAGTCCAAATACTTAAGCTGACCAGTTCCTTTCAGGACCTCCCCTTCAGTTTGGTCACCTCTAGCATAGTGACAGCTAGCAGAGCAGAGAGAGAGAGAGAGAGAGAGAGAGAGAGAGAGAGACTCGCATCATCTGAACAAAGTGTCCTGCCTCGTGTGTTTGTAACACATGTGTCTTGTAACACGGGCGTTTAGTGAACAGTGGGCTGATATGATATCATCTATTTTAAGGTCCTAACTAACTTCGGTGATTGTAGGTCTGCTTAACTCATACTGATAAGAAACAATTTTGCATTATGTAAATTGTAAAATATGAATTTAATTCGCAGATAAATGAGCAAAAGAACTGCAGATTCGCACACATTTAACATTGGAATGCTCACACATTTTTAAACAGTCTTACTGATTTATATTTTAAGTCAGAAGACATCATAAGAGAGTCAGTGTAACCCTAGAAAGGAGAAGGAATAAACAAATAGCAGAAAACTGATCAGAGAGTAATTTCCTGTTTATCATTAAATAAAACTTCAAGCGGTGGGAGATGAAAACACTGCGTGGCCACATGCCATGTATCACAATAACATCTACGCTTAGTCTTGAGAATGAATTGTACAGTCATGAATGGCCCCCACATCGGTGACAGAGATAATGGTCATTGTCTCTGTATGGTAACTTCATCACAGTCTTTGTGCACTGAAGGTACCATCATTTAGTTCACAGCACGTGATTTCAGCCAAACGGTTGTCTCCACAGGCTGTCCCACTCTAGTATCGACATGGACTTTCAACGTGTCTCCAATCAGAGAGGGTCTGATGGCATAACAGCGGCACCATCCTATCGCATGCCTCATTTATGAGTCCATTATATCGCTTGCGAAACTATTAGTGGCCCAGCAGGGCGATTATCGTCCTAACCTTACAATTTCAGCTTGTTTACGCCTCTGTCCATATCGATTTATCGTTAAAAAACGCAAGGACAGACGAAGACGAATTGTAATTTGTGCACTGTTCAGTTCCTGACATCGCATTGTGGTTGCGACATAAAGGTTTAGGAAACAACTATTGTTTATACGAAGAATTGTTCGCACGAATCCTTTTGTTCACTATAACAATAAATCCTATTCTGCTACTATATACGGCGTATGTTCATGCCACTTCGTCGCTGGAAAATGCTGAAACAAAGGAGTATTTTAGCCTAGTTCAGTCTGCGTTGTTCAATTCCTGACATCAAATTTGCGTTGACATATTATACAGGAAAAATACGACTTTGCAGCGAACAGAGGTCACGGACCCGTCCATTTATTATTGTAATACAGTTTACTTCCTGATCAATTTATCATCGAGTGAAGCAGGCAAAAGAACAGGCATGGGACATTTTGACAGGTCTCCAGTTGTCTTTAGTTTACGTATCTGTTGTCTATGATCAATTTATCATTGAATAGATCAGGTAAAAGAATAGACATGGGGGATAAAACAATAACAACAACAATAATGAATGTCTTATGACTGTTTCGTTCAGTCATTATAATAACACCTCACTTCAGCCCTATTGTGTCGTTAACTGTATAAAAATAGAAAATTCAGTAAACAATTTATGATTATGCTCTGAATTACTAATGATTCGTTTCAGTTAGCTTGGCCAGTGGTTTTAAAGGTTGGCCTTGTTTTTTGAATGTCCTCTTAACCATTCCTGAACTCTCAGTTAAGAGCAAAAACAAAATTATTTGAGGATTTCATCAAATTCTGTTGCATTGTAACCTAGGTGTATCTTTCATTGAACCGTTCGTGTATTCTTATGCAGATTTTTATATAAATTTCCTCCATGTGAAACTCCATCCATGTGTACAGTTTCCTGATGTTTTGGCAAACGATTATAAATTCAAAGTCAACCATGCATGCTCTCTTTATCTCTCTTTTGAATAGAAACATCTACAAAACTGCGCTCAAATTGCAAATCCCCTCTTTTTTTATTCTACATGTGCATAATCAAACAAGATCAAACGATAGAGTGTCAAAATATTTGTGGCCAAATGTGAACTGTTTTAAACTGAAAAGTTAAAACGCATCTGACCCCTACATTCCTCTCAGCACCCTCCCCCCCCCCTCCCCCTTGCGAAAACAAAAATAAGATACACAACTTGGTATAACACGGTTGAGCTCCATGACATACGAGTGAACAATAACAAAACTCGTTGTATCCTGACAATCGAAAACCAGTGGTAAATGAAATCTATTTTTTTTCTCTCTCTTTTTTTTACTTTTCGGTGTGTGAAAAGTTCAACTTACTGGTAGGATAGACATTGTCAAATGAACCAGTGCGGCACATAAAATATGTACCTCGACTGAAAGATTACTTGGCTTTGCTGAAGAATCTTGGAAATGAAAAGAACGTATATTACCCTGTGTCTTTGCACTACCAACTGGAAATACTTCACAGGAAAGACCGAAGAAAGGGCAAAACCAACTCACATTCAAGCAAATACAAACTGCATTGCCCGCCATTGCTTGCTTCCTTTTCTCAAAGCCTTGTCATTTCCTCGGTTTGAAAACCAAATAAGCCCTGGGCATACCTCGGCGTTTGGCTTAGATAGTGTTGACAGAGCGGCATAAGGTCATAATTTGTTTCTTTTAAAGACCCAGTGTTTTTCTATGGGTTAAGCCGCACAGAAAGAGAAAGAAATAAAAGAAGATGAAGGCAATATTCACAAAGTGCACCTCACGTTGTCAAGAAGATCTGTTTTCAATTAACTCTTTCGAATGTGATGTCGCATATTCGGTCCATGAAGAGGCAGCCAAACGAGCGGTTCCTTAATGTAGTTAGTTCGTCACTCGCTAAATCGTCCCAATACAATAAAACCTGAGTTTTAAAATCCACTTTCTGTCATTAACCCATGTCTTGAAATATACATGTATTAGGAGATGGATTCCTAGATACCCTACTACCCACCTAACGCTGCCGAATCCATAGGCAAGACATGGGGAATTGAATACATAGGCACCATACTACATCGTCATGTTTTTTTTTAAAAAAAAGCCCTTTAGAGCTAAGATTATGGTTAGGGTTAAAATCAGGGTTTAGGCTTGGGGCTAGGATTAGGGTTAGAGTTTAGGGTCAGAGTTAGGGCTGAGCAATCCACAAACAGTATCTGCCTCTCCAGCCTAAAAGGATCCATTGGCAGTGTGGTACCTATTAAGCCTAGACCAATATATTATTGCGTTGATGGTGAAGTTCTGTCTTAATTCTGTGAGGTTGGCCAATGTTAACTGTCATGAGCCCTAAGTATTTATCCCTTTCAATGAGAGGACTATTTAGAAGGACACACGTACAGTGTTGTGTTTGTTCTCTATGTTAAAGCCAATGATCTGTAGATTGAAAGTCAAATCCCACTAGTCCCACGGAGCATTTGTGTTTCAGATGAATAGAAAACTGCTCTAGCAAAGGTCCTAAGCAGATAGTAAGATTTAGAAATTGCCACTCAAATTTCCGTGTAGTGATTCAAAGTCGTGACAGACACGGCCCTGATAGGGTTAATGAGTCTGTGAGTCTGTTTGTCTTTCTGTCTAAGGGGCGTCGCCATCCATTTCCAGCACACTTGCCTGTTTGTCCGACAGATTGACAGATGGCGCAGCGCTGTCTCCTCCTTGTCTACCTTGGTACATTTCGCTCATTATTATCTGTCTCTTCGTCCTGAAAGGCATGTCCACTGCTTCTTAAGTTTGTTTGTATTTGTTTAACCCCTTTGCTATTTATTTATTCGCTGTTTTCCATACCTCTGTTCATTCTCCATGAGTCCGGTGTTTTGCTGTTTTTTTTTCCTTTCTTAAAATAGCGAAAGTAGGTGATTCATTGTGGTTTTGTTTGTTTGTTTGTGTGTTTTCTTTTATTTTTTCGCTTCTTAAAACAAAGCAAAACAAAGCAAAACAAAACAAACCCCAAACAAACGATAGTAGATGGTTCATTGTTGATTCCTAATTAAGGAAGTCTTTTCACCACGGTTTGATCTTATGCGAAAAGTGAATGTAAAAAAAAAAAAGAACGAGGACGAGAGAGAGAGAGAGAGAGAGATAGAGAGAAAGAGAGAGAGAGAAGGAAAAGGTATAGAGGACGAGAGAAAGGCAGACGTATATAGAGAAAAGCAAGAAAGAGTGATCGATAGTAATGCAGTAGAAAGGGGGGAAAGAGGGAGTGTAAAGAATTGTATCACCCACAATAGATTTATCATGTGAAAAAAAGAATTGTCCATAACCTTAAAGGAAACTTTCAGAGCGACATAATTATTCTTATTATTCAATTCTTTTTCTCTTTTTTAAACAACAACAATAACAAAAATTATGTGCCAGGCTCCATCTCAAGTCCGTATGCGCTTAGAGATGCTTGTAATGATTTTCTAGCATTCTTCAACTCAGCTTGATTTTTTAAAAAATGAGTTTTCGTCCGCTCAGTGCAAGCAGAATTTCGGGAAATTTTCTTTTGTGTTGCTTTGAATGAATCCTTCAAAGGTTAGATTTATTTCGTGGTCTCTCCAACTACCAGATCGACATTTAGCAGATAGGTAAAGCTTATCAGTTTCCTCAGGATTCCAACAATTCATAGCCATTTCTTAATGTAATGGCCCAAGTCAGTTTTTAACTGTTTTGGCAAAAATATGCTCACGATATAACAGACGACGACATAGAAATATTGAATTAACAAAACAAGATACCAACTGCTAATTCAGGTTACTCATAATGTGTCGTGATCATTTTGTCTAGCATCATGATTTTTAAAAAAAAGACATTATTTTGTGGAATGACAATGAGGATTTGCTGACAATAGAAATATTCCTTAATCTAATACGGCAAGCAATAAATCGCTCGTCACAGTCGTTCGCGAACCTGGCGTGGTATACTTGTAACAACTTTTAATGCAGTTGAATAATAATTATTACACAAAGGCGCACAATCTCACATGAAGCACCAAGAGGTACAAATCTGTGTTCTTTAGAGACTGAACAATTTATGGATCCATTGAAAAATTGTACAGCCTACTTCCCCCGAGAAAAGGAATTTATTTACTAGGAGATCCCGACCGCTAGCGTACTGAACACCTCTGGCTTAACCTTTTGCTGGCTTAGTCAATGTACCTATATTATCACCTTCCATATATATACTGAAATGGGTAACATCATCCGGCTGTTTAGAGTCAAGCTAATTATAAGGTCACTGATAGTCTGTAATCCAAGAGCAGTAAAGTTGTGTTAGCAAACGATTTTAATTAATGTAATATCTCACTTTCTTCTTGTCATGGTCTCGGCAGTGAGATGGTTAAAAAGTACCGGTACCTGACCTGTCACCCAACAGCTCAATCTTTCTTGTTGTCCTTTTACACGATACCTGAATGGGAACAACATCTTAACACAGCCCATTGAGGGTATGGCGGTCGTTGGCCAAAATGTGCCATTTTACGGTAGAAAACCTGATTTACCAAATTAGATCAAATTTAGCTCCTTCATAACTTGAAATTGAAAAATCTACATTAATTTTCATTTGCATAATAAGTCTGCCATTGCTTTCACATTTTGTTTATTAATTTGTCTGCTTTCGAGATAGCCAAACATGATGCTCTGGATTAAATGATGATGAACCAATTTCTTTGTGTTTTGTATCAAAATGGGATTTTGACTGTCACGGCCTTTTGCCGGAAAACTTCAGTTAGAATCATAGCTCTCAGAAATGGGGGAGAAATAGAAGAACGAAAGGACGGGGGTCCGGGTCGTGGACGGAGGAGGGGAGGAGGGAGGGTTGGATAGAGCCCTATAATTGTAGCACCATTGGGGCTCTTTGTAAGGTAGTGCACAGGTCTAATTGGGGGGATTCGCGACGAAAATTAAAGCAATGATTAATGGAGGGCCGCGTTACTCGAGGCGGGCCCGGTCTCTGCCGAATCCTCGAAGAGGCAAAGGGGTTATAGAATTGCAATACAATGCTGGCAGGGTAGTGCTGAAAAAGCTTAGGTTCTTACTTCGCCTTGTGAGATCGTATGTCAAGTTATTTTACGGTAATTATGTAGTCAGTATGTATACACGACCGCTCGCTCGTAAGTCACTTTCGTGGTGCTGCGCCGACTGGGCTTTAATGTGGCAGGAGCCAGGCTGAGATAGGAGTATAGTTGGTACCGGGCAAAGGACAGGTTTATGATAGCCCTAGCTACACAATCATGCAAGAAAATGTTTTGAAAAAAAAAAATGCGGTGTGGACTTTTGCAAAGAAAGATCTTCCAGTCGACTGATTCCTGAGGGTGGGAAGTGGGTTCGTTATAAAAAAACGCTGCTGTTGTTGAAAAGTCGAGAGTCAGTTAGTGATAAATGGAAGGGGAAAGTGAGAAAAGGAGAAAGAAGAAACCGAGATTGACAGAAGAGAGAAATCCTAAAAAGAGAAGAAACACGAGACAGACGGTGACAGAGACAGGGCTAGCAGCAGGGAATTATGGCAAAGGAAGCGAGTACATACAAAATACTCTCTGAAAATGCCTCAGATGGTGGGAACAAAATGTTAAAAAAAAGGAAAAGAAAAGAAAGAAAGAAAGAGAAAAGAAATTTACAAAAGTTTGTTTTTCAATCAATTGATCCCGGTATCGATGGTGAGAACTGTAGCTATGATAATCATTTATTTGTGGATTGTTATAAAGAGAGGAAGATCGAGGCACAGAGAAAGAGAGAGAGAGAGAGAGAGAGAGAGAAAGCAAAGAGAGAGAGAGATGGAAATAAGAGAAAGAAAGAAAGAGAGAGAGAGAGATGAAGGTGGAAATCAAAGACAATCAAATCAAAGAGGGAGAATAAAGATCAACAGAGATCGAGAGAAACGAGAGAGATCGGGTGGAAGGTTAAAGAGACAAAAACAACTGTCAAGACAAACAGACAGAGAAAATTGTAGAGAGGACATGATAATAGATTTAAGGGAGAGATGTGACGTATCTTGGGAAAATTACTTTTTTTTTTCCATTTAAATCCAGCATGTACAAAACAATGAAATCTCACTCACATGTGAAAACTGGAGAAAGAGAGGGATACATTTAATGGAATACACAGACTAGAAAGATTACGAGAACTTGATTTGTGAGCAAAAACTGCATTTTAAGAGCAAACGTTAGCCACAGTCACAGGCAATTAATTTATATTTTATAACTCCTTTTTTTTACGACTGGCGATTGGGGAATGAGACTCCTGGAGGAGAAGGATCTAGAAGGAGAGCGAGGACAGTGTATAGAAGGAAAGAGGGAGAAAGTACAAGAGAGAGAGAGACAGAGACAGAGAAGGGGGAGAAGGAGAGATAAAGA
Source organism: Peronia peronii (assembly GCA_039654565.1). Taxonomy (NCBI): domain Eukaryota; kingdom Metazoa; phylum Mollusca; class Gastropoda; order Systellommatophora; family Onchidiidae; genus Peronia; species Peronia peronii. The sequence goes on along the minus strand of JBCEWB010050582.1, from coordinate 6,865 downwards.
TATGAAAAGGAGAAATGGATATTAAAAGAAATATTGAATAGAAAAAGAAGTTATGCAGCGATTTCCACTTCCCCTTCCCTTTCCATCTATTTCTCCCATCTCCATTCCTCTTCATGGTCACATAGTTGAGGGATATCAAATGCCTCACGAATAATTGCGAATCAGCACGGAGTAGAATGGGATTCAAGCCTAGAGTTCAGAGGAGCAGCGTTCCTCCATAGCTCCAGTCAGAATCCATTTTCCATCCCACTGCATGGGGGCTAGAGATGAAATATTCCCTCCTATTCATCTGATAGGGACCTATGATAAACCGTGGATTCATGCTACACCATGGGTTTTCAAACTGCAAAGAGCATAGGGACCTTTCCGAGCGGTCACAACATGATTATGGAAGTATATATTATGTGTGGGTCTTTATCTTTTTTTTTGCTATGATTTGACCAGTCCTCCTCCCCATACAGGAGGGGCTTTCACCAATGGCTATGTCAAGAAAAAAGTGTCGTCATATCTGAGATAGAAATTCTCAGAGCTCTTGTGTTTTTATTGTTGATGCTTCATCTTCTAGTTCTTTCCCTCTTTCTTCGTCTTTATTTAAAAATAAAATAAAATAAAATAAAATAAAAAATAAAAATTATGCCCATATTTTTTTATAGAGAGGATTCATTAAATATGTCATCAAAACCTCTGCTTTTGTATAAAATGTTCGTAGGAATATCCGTCTGAAGAGGAGGAGAGAGCTGTAACAAACTAAATATCAATTTCGCAATTTTGCTCAACAATTTATATTGTTTGAACAGCTCGCCATCTCCGACACATAAAATAAGGACACTTAGCTGAATCGGCAATTCTGTTCAATTGCTATTAAACCCAGTTCAAGTATCAAAAAGATAAAGTGTAATGTTGCTTTATTGATCTGAAAGCCAAGCTTTTGTTTCCTTCATAGTTGGCCTATTTATTTTTAATTTATAATAAACCACTAGATCTTCAGCGACAATTGTGAGTGTGTAGTATTGTTGTTCCTTTGTTTTTATATCAGTTTCCCTGTTTTCCTTGCGAGAACTGGATTTTAAAAGCCGATTATGCATTCTTTTTTTTTTCTCCACACGAGCAAAGCACAGAAAAATATAACATGTATTTTTATTACCAACATTACAAAAATAGTTGAACCAAGCAGTTAGATAACTCTTAGACAATATTCGATAACTCTTAGAATAATATTCCATCTCTGCACTCCATCATGAAGGAGTAAAATGATTCCATAACTCTAACTATGCCAGTATTTTAAAAGAAATATACTCAGAACACCGACAAGACGATACACGACGCGGACAAGGACGATATAGCTGTATAATTTGACATTAAAATTTTTCGCGAAGTAATGTGGTGCGCATTCTCTGGATACTGCTTAAGTTTAAAAACAGATCTAGTTATCAAGATTGTAAGCTGTGGTGGAGTCTCTCTGGCATTATCCTAGCCCAGTCTGAAATCCACTGCATTGCTCTTTCATATTTTACATGCTTCTCGCTCTCTCTCTCTCTCTCTCTCTCTCTGTGAATTTCACGTATACGACGTCGCTGCGGAATCGCTAGATCTGATTTTTCAGCCGATTCAAAGGCCCAGGCAAGAATAGAGAGAGTGAGAAAAATTAATGGTGTTTCAAGAGTATATCAATGCTGTTTTTGCCCCCCCTATTGAAAGAGGTGACGAAAGATAACTACTTAAAAAATGTAAATAGGCAGATCAAAGAGATGCGCTTTTAGATCTGTCATCCTTGTGTACCTTACAGATAGCGGGCCGCGACCCAGGAGATCCAGATTACGGCGTCTGAGCAGAATTAGCCATTCCCGTGTGGTAGTAGCGTTTTAATGATACATTTTGTTGGTGTTTTTAGCACTGTTTAGTGACTTTGTGTACCCATAGACAATGTGGTTACCGTTGGAAATAATGGCTCAGCTGTATCATGTTCATATGACCATTAAGAATGCTCCCCAGTTCTGCAAAGTAATGATATGATTTGTCGAAGCAAAGCGAGGTGGGAAAAAAGAAAGATATCCTGTGAGTTAATACACTTAAATAACGATAGCATGCTAGCAGCATGCATCCAGTCGTTATCCTTTAAATCGCTTTATTGACAGAATTGTGTTTGTTGCTGCAGATTTGGCAATATCTCTGTAGTTCTGTCATATAAACTTGTCCCATGGAAAGGAATAATGCCCATCTTTCTGTTGTATGAAGTTAAAATCGAATATTCTTTTTGTTTCCCTTTTTTTTTTTTGTCTGTCACTTGTCTGTTTGTTTGCTGTCTCTAGCTTTATGCGTGAATAACTTACTTATTCCATTGTTGTATTCACTAGTGTTCCTCTTTTTCTCAATCCGGAGATTAAGATAACTGATTTCCCTCGTGAAAAGGAGGAAAACATGAGAAAGGCTACATATTTAAATATCAGGCATGAATAAGTATCTAACTTGAACAATATCAGTAATTTGCTTGGTGCAATATTAACATATCAGTGCTGTCTTGGGATAAATTGTGCTACGTCAGATTATTTATTGCCTCAAGAAGTTTCTAATCGTAAGGACACTGTGAAGAAGACGAATACTACTTTACGTGCGGTTTACTCATGTTCTGCAAGAAAACTGTATATGCCAAATTGAGTCAAATTTAGTTTTAAATACTTTTTGTATAAAACTTCTTTCTGTAGTTCAATGAAAGTAATTCTCCTCGCATTTTAATCCTTTATGTGTCAGGGGATTGCTTAAAGACACGCTCATCATACTTTGGATTTAAATTACTTTTCAAAACAATCACAAATCCTTGAAAAAAAAATCGTAAACATTTAGGTCTTAATTGTCAGTTCTTAACCACGAATAAAATGCCATTAAGGAAATAACGATGCACGGGCATTTTCATTGACATTTTAAGCGTTAATCTTGCTATTTCGAGATAGCCTACAACGCCAGTTTAATTAGTGATAATACTCGGTGGAAATCTATGTACTGTCCTCTCTCAGGCTATTAACACTGTGAGTGTTTTTCGTCAGAGCCAAGGACATGATACGATATTCCTGTCACTGAAGATACTATTGTCACAAAATGCCATATGAAGATTGGCGTGATGAGGGGCTTACCCAGACAATAGGTTCCCCGGGTCATGAATTGCAGATATATGCCAGTATGAAAAGACGCTTCCCGTTACATTGTGATAATCATCAATTATTCCCTTCTTCGAAATAATTTTGACGATAACTGATGTCAGTCAGCCTCTTGTATTCTGATCTATGTGTTATGTAAAACAAAATGCATGAAGAGGCACGAAAGATAACTACTTAAGAAATGTAAATAGTCAGATCAGAGAGCTGCGCACTTAGATCTGTCATCCTTGTGTACTAGTTGACACTATTGTTTCAATTTCAGAATCATCTCAGCATTATTGCTTGAGCATAGAAATATTTATGAATCACCTATTTGCATAAATTTTATTATGATTTGTCTGGGTAAAGGGTTTCTATCTATATTGAATTGTATAGACTTACTACGAAGGCTTCTCCTGTATGAATGCTTAAAGTACACAAGTGACGTCCTATTTGTACATGACAGTGGACGTGCTTTTGTGTATTTGCCGGTTTTACCAGTGAAGGCTAAAAGTCAGGACTTCTATCGAAGTAACCACGACACTATTAAGCCACAAGGAACACTATGTGCGTTGCTCCCACGTCACTGTCTCTTTCTGAGACTGGAACCTTCACGATTTTAGCGAAATGTAGTCACCCTACCGCTCGATCACAGAGTTCTCCATGCCTTGCGTTACTTTGGGTGGCGTACTGCTTTTTTTTTTTTTAACCGAGTCGTGTGGCGCTCTGATCGTCCTAACTGATAGCAACTTTTGAGTGACACCTCCCGAAGCTGTATTAATAAGCGAATGTTGCCTCGGCGTGTCGTTATCTCAATCACCGATCGTGTAGCCAAGCGAGAGAAGGATGAGTGCCCCAGAGATACCGTCTCTTATTTGACTTTAAAGGTCCAGTACAGGAGGTGACTGCTCGGGAATCTCCGAGAAGAATGGCGGGCAGGGGAGAGTGACTTGACGCCTGGCTGCGATTAGCTTGACCCTTATGACGAGTTCATCCAGATCAGCAGATCCCGCGTCAGTTCCGGGGGTTGTCTAAATAAACTAAGTCATTATTAGGGACAAGAATAAAGGAGGGTAGAGAATGGATAAGAGGAATGTATGAGACGCTCTCGCCTATGTAAATGTATTATATAGAATTTCCCGTTGATTATCTTCCCGCTCTTGTGTATAAGACAGCAAAGATATATAAACTTTCTGCGTGATCATAACAAATGGCGGATCGAAACAAAATGTAGAATGTCAACCTCACAGATAACTAAAACAATCTGCTCTATACAGAATTCTCCAGGAAATACCACGACGGCAGAGTCACCGAAAATGTTGGTGTAAACATAACAAAATGGAGGATTGTAGTAAAGTATGCAATGCCCCCAGACATTCCTAGATTACCAAAACCCGTTGTGCTATATAGAATTTTTCCGAGATTGTCATCGTTTGAGGGTAAAAAAGTCAGCCCAGCCAAAGAGACATTAAATTTTAGTGTTAAGATAAGAAGCTTGAAGACTGGAGAAATGTGTGGAAAGCTCCTGCTTCCTAGACTACCAAAACCACACTGAGCTACACAGAGCTCTTTCCAGAATTGTCTATTCGTTGTGAAAGATAGTATCGAGACAATATATTCCAGTGTGAACATATTATAATAAAGGGAGGAGTGGAACAATGTTATGAATGCCTTTACCTTATAGATTACCGTAGATGTACTAGTATTAGCAGCCCCCTTTATTATATATTACCGAAATATTCATCACTGTCTAAAATCCTTCCTTCACGGTATAAGAGGCAGTAAACACGCGTTAAGTTTTAGCGTGGACATGACAATTGAACAAAAAATAATAAAAGAGTTTAAAAATCACCCAGTGAAAAACATCTCAACTTGAATACCAATTTACAGCCACAGGGTTGACTGATCAGGGCGGGACTTCAAAGGTTCAGAGTCAAAAGAAAGGGAAACATAAAAGAAATAATAATAATAAAATAAAAAGTGTGACCATATAAATAATTATAGAAAGAGAAACACTATCTAAAATGAAATTTGTGATTTAAATCTGAACTTTGTTTCAACTTGGTGGCCATCGAGTTCAGCGATCTACACAATATGAATGGAGGAATCGAAAATATAAAATGAAATTAAATGATATGTGAAAAAAGAAAGATAAAGAGGAGAAAAACGACAAAGAAAAAAAAATCGGAGATGACTTTAAGTTTCTGAAAATGTGTGTATTGTAGGTCTGGTAGGTAAAATTCTATTGTAGGTCTGGATGAAAATTCTTCTTGTTTAAAATATATTAATATAAGTGATATATGTATTATATAAACATGTTTGAGCTGGCCAGAACGAGAATGATGACAGCAACAACAACATACCTTCAGACAGTAATACTAACGTAATCTTTCCAATATTAAATATATTCACGAACATTGGACATGAGGCAGGCCATCAGGTGACATAGGAATACACAGCCGTAATAATATGTTCACCACCTACATGTACGTACACAGAACGAAGACACAAAGAAACAAACAAATAAATAGAGGACAAATAACTACAATGAATCTTCTGTTGGCTGTCATTTGTTTTCTGCCCTAGTATAAGGTCGTCCACGCTTGGGTCACTGCCGGTCAAGCTTTGTCGTGGGCCAGTCAAGGAGAAAAAAGTGAGAGAGGGGAGGAGCAGAGTTTGGCCTGCGGGGGAGGGGGGGGGGGGAGGAAGGGGAGGAGGGGGGGGGAATACAGACATCGTGTTTCCTGCATTCCTGTGTGACAGCATCCCTGATCTCTGCTGGACCACGACCAACCGACCGACAGCCAGACCGATTGCCCGACGGGACCGACTGAACAAAAGGCGCTATCATACAAATGGAAAAACAAGACAAAAACAAAAACCAAACCGACGGAACTGTCTGTGGATGAGGAGGGGGAATTTCTAACCTACTTTGACCAAATGCCCTTTTAATCAGAGTTTAAAAATTACTGTTTTAGATCTATTTGAATATAAATCAACTTCTCTCAATAGTTACGTTTACAGCACTTTCAGGCCTTTCAACTGCCTGAGGATCGCTGCCTCAGCACATCTTCAATCGTAATAGACAATCTATTCCATCGGTTTCATTTTCTAAAGACTGGATTTTCTTCACAGTGTGTTGAAAGAGAGCTCTCAACGAAAACTAAATTTCGATTTTGTCGAAACAAAATTTCTGAAGGAAAAGGCGTAATGTGAAAGGGTGCCATAAATTATGTAGATTAGGCCTTTACTAATGCATTTTGACAAAATGTCATTATCATGCTTCGTCGCATTAAAAAAACAAACAAACAAAACAACAACAGCAACAACAAAACTATTTCATGAAAATGACGATTTAGTTTCGTGATTTTCCGCTAGCTAACATAATAAATATGAACCAAATGAAGTTCTTAAAAAAATGAGATGACGCAATTAGTTGTGTTTTAATATTGTGGAAAATTGCAGTTGAGTAAGAGGGATAATAATAATTATAATTATAATGAAAACGGCGTTTTGTCAAATCCCCTTAGAGACAGAATAGATCAAGCTTCTAGTCCAGCTAGACATAGTGTCATTCTTCCCTCTGGTGGTGTTGACGGGGTGAGGCGAGTGCGGACATCGGAGAGATCAGAGGAATGATTTTGTCACCCTAGCGGTCATTAGTGATGGACAGAGATAGAAATGGGAATAGTAACGTAGAACGGGAGCTGAAGAACGAGGGACGGGGGAGGGGG
>JBCEWB010050571.1:0-14181 GCA_039654565.1 Peronia peronii | reverse complement strand
AAGAGTAGGCTGCGTGCCGCTGTCCGGGCAAAATTTCCAAATTCCAAATTTCTACCCACAAAATTTCTCAGCAAGAACTGCTAACTTCTAAAAAGCCGAGATAATCCTACTTTCTTTGGATGGAAAGGCTTAAGAAAAACAAACAACAAAGGGACGGCGGATGGCTGGAGAATGGCCAGAAGATGGGGCAATGTCATGAGAATTAGGAACGGAGCATATCAATCTGCTCGCTCGTCACACTGCTGTTCTCTAAGTCCCATAATATAGGATCAATGATTAACTAAATGTATATCCATGCATACTGAAAAAAAAAATGCTATTCAGAATTACCTTTCGATCAACTTTACTAAGATAGATTAGATGCTAAAAGTTTTAACTTGAGTACGTGTGTTTTGCCAATACTCAAGAGAAATCTGAAATGAATTCTCTCGATGGGGGTGAGGTGGGGAGAGAGAGGGAGGGGGGGGGCATACGAAAGTTATCTGGGGGCCAAGTGGGCGGCAGTCCGGAAAGTTTGGGAACATCTGGGACAAGAGACATCTAAATGAGGTAACCAAACCAAATCATCTGATTTTCTAGATGCAATGTCTGACCATACTGTGTAATATGCACGACCCCCTCCCCTTGCTTAAAACGTCTCTATACGAAATGCACATTCGGACATCCTTAGGACATGATTCCTATCAAGCCTACTCTTCGTTTCAAAGCCCATACAGACAGATCTGATGTTTACGCAGTCCCAAATCCAAACAACGTATCATTATAATATACTGCAAATATTTCAGATTATCCCCCTCACACTTTACGTCATGACAAGTGTGCTGCCAATACATGCTATATCAAATTCAAATTTTAATCATCTTCTATTATTTTTTCTTTTAAATTCAATTAATAATAAATGAAAGACGGACTTGCACAAAATGAAGTGAGTGTGTGTGGAGAGGGGAGCAGGTGTTATATAGAGGGATTATACAATTATAGTGGACAAAGACGTAAAAATAACTGGACCGATTTCGTCACAAAATTCGTGCTTATAGATTTGGCCACGACTTTTGCAAAACGTATACTTAACCAGAGAGTGATATTCCAACGCCTGTATACAGTTGTAAAACAGCTTTTGTTCTTCGTCGAGATTCGCCAAGAAATGTGGCTTGAATAAGATATCACAAAAAACTACTTCTTAAAAACCGTCTAATTAAATATACAGCCGCAGCTTTTTTTTTCACGAGCCAGCAATCCAGATTTTTCCAAGGTAAAATTCAGGCTGGGGAAATTCAAAACACTATTTGCAAAAAAAAAAAAAGAAACACTCAGCCGGAGAGTATACGGGCAATAGCTGTCGGTAGTTCAATTCCCTTTTCTTTGGCTTCAAACAGACGTAAAATTCATTCCTGTATCTTTTGTAAAGATTCTGATTTTACATCCAGCCAAAGCAATTGCAAGGTTTTAGATGTGTCACAATGCATCATCTTTTATATGTTCCTAACTTGCAATGCGCTTACGCTTAACTCTTGCTATACTAGGATCTTAGAAAGCTGTTCTTTCTTCTGTGTTAATTTGTCGTCTTCTCTTGTCCATCAGAAACTAACTGTTCGTAGTGCCAGGGCAGTTTTCTGTACATGGACAAAGTTTTGTCGTGATCAAATCCAAGACTTCACCGTAAACGTTACAAACTAAACAAATTATAATTCTGGCCGACAAAGAGTTAATCCAGTCTTGTAGCGATGCATGAAATATAAAACACATTATGTATTTCATTTAATGACTGATAACTGGCGTTTTCATAACCTGAAGAGAAATATGTGACGGGATGCATGACGTATTCACTGGCTGGAGTTATGTCTGTCTTTGTGTCCTAACCTGCCATCGAGCCCAGGCACGGCTTGTATGCCTGGAAAACACGGCATTATTATCACTTCATATTATCACTGAATCACAGGCTGTGGTCTGGGCTCATTCACACGTTTCAGTCTGGCACTGCTTTGTACAGGGGTGTCAAGTTGCTTGTCGTGAAAAAGGAGGAAACCGTCAAATTTTGTCAAAGTAGGTGAAAATCGCTACCCCTTGTAAGTATTTCGTAGTATATTTCTGCCGTCATTTTTAAGAATATAATTTACGCAGTCACAAAACCCAGCATATACTGTATGTTTAAAAATGACGGCAAATTTTTTGTCCTTGCCATAATTGTATTTTTATTAATGTATGTGGCTTTCATTGACAAGACAGTAGGATAGTCTCGCTTTTCAGTAGCTGCCCTGTTTTGGTGAAAAAAATATTTCTGGATAGAAATTTTGGAATTAGGAAAGTTTGCCTGCACAGCGGCCTCTGTGTCTACTCTTCATTCGATTTTCAACTGCCAACGGTTCTATAACGTTTTCTAATAACATATACCTATGCCCCCCTCCCCCATTTTCATCGGGTTATTTTAACATTGATAACCCCTCTCCTTCCCCAGTTTTTCTTAGTTCCTCGTCAGCAAGACAAGCCACTACAAGAGACCGCATTCCTCTCTTATCTAAAATGCATGTCAAGGCCAACATACCGTGGATAAAACAGTGCATATTGAGGCCAGTGTAGACTAATTCACTCCACTAACGCACTTTTACAAAACGCCTTTTTCAGCATATTTCAATTATTTCCTCACTACACCATATGTTCCAAACACACCCTCTCCACAATATCAAAAAGCAGAAACTGTATTTCATGCACTGTCTGCTAACAGTAAGACTGGATAGATCGATTTCTCATAACAGCATTTTTCGGGAAAAACTGTTTTGTTCGTATACACTAACAGCCCAACGCACACCGGAATGCGGAACTTTTTTGCTGTAACCGTGGCCCTTCAGGTCAAAGGTCACAAGTAACTCAAACCTTCCCTTACATGATATAAGTGTTTCTCCATAATATTTTAGTTTATTCACAGATATCTGCATGACTGTACAAAACCACACATATATTATTATAATTATTATTTTACGAAAAATGTCTGAAAATTAAGACGACTGTCCACCGGTAACTAATCAAATACACCAAAAAAGTTGAAAAACAATACGAAGAATTTAGAATTGAGATAATAAACTGATTTCGCTGGCCAAATTTTCAAGTCCGCTTGGCTCTTCGTCGGGGCAATAATTATTATTATTATAATTATCATTATCATTGTTATTATTATATTATTATTACTATTATTATTATTATTATCACTATTATTATTATCCACATCAATTATTTGCCTCAACAGTATAAAGCCTTGAAAAATGATTGACACGTGAAGGTTTGAATATGCCTTTCTCCGAATATGATCATCACGCCCAAGAGTTTCCTCGAAAGTGAATGAGCTATTTCCAGATCCGTTATGTGACCGAACGCTCATCGCTCGGGCGTGGGTTTGTTTATAACGTGTGAGCATGTCTGAATGCCAGTGTATGCCCTTAAAGGGAGTCGCTGTGGCCGTGTGGTCTGGTATCAGCTCCGTGGTGAACAACTCACGTCGTGGGTTGCGGGTTCGACTCGTAGATCCTGCCATCGGGGATGGGAAGGAAACAGAGACTGAGGCCTGCATTTTTCAGTGACTCAACAGCTTTTGGCTGTGGAAAACCGACATCTAGCCTTCTTGGATGAAGGCGAATATATTTCAGAGGTGCCATCTGTATGTTACATACGCAAAAGAACCTTTGATAGTTAAAAATCGATGACGAATAGGCGGAGTGCCGCTGTCCGGGCAAAATTTCTAATTTCCAAATTCCAAATCTCCACCCACAAAAATTCTCACCCAAAAACAGGGCAGGCACTTAAAGCCGAGATAATAGATTTGTTCCGACCAAGCGAACGGCTGGAAATCCCCGTCTAATTTTAGTAGGGGGGGGGTACAAACACTCCAGACTGTTCACTACCACTGACACAGGAAACCACATAAAAAATGCACAGGACCGGTGACAATTGTTTTAGAATCTCGTGGTGAAGGGTAACGAACATCAGTGGGTGTTCTATTTTTAGGAGGGGGGTACAAACACTCCACCGGGGATTTCCAGGTTTTTGCTTAGTTGAATATGAACTACATGTATTCTACTTTCTTAGGACAGAACGGCTTTGGCGGAAAAAAAAAATGCTCATACATTCGTCAAGAGCTGCCTGCGATGCGCAGAGTTCAGACACAAACCGGTGTGTGAGTGACAAGCCTTCGGCAGTGTGACCGATCTCGACAGACCTAAGTCAGATCCTTCAGAGACAAAATACCGGCGTTTAACACTTCATCGTTTTCTTGTCGAAGGTTTAATTTATGTTCCTGATCAAACAAGTATCTTAGTAGTGGGGCTCGCCAACATCCCCGGAAAATTCCATCGACCCATGGCTTTGGTCCTGCCTCCGCCGGAAGTTTGTTTCATTTCTTGGTTTGAGCCTGCCGGTGGGCGGCAAATTTATGACTAAAACTCTTTGCTACAAGCCACAGATCTGATCAATTTAAAGCCTACTGAACCTAGATACCTTCCAAATAATAATAGCAATGAAAAGTTGTAATCATGTAATTACGGAGGAAGACGCCTGACGTACTTCCCGCCAGGAATCCTGCCGCGTTTTTCTGAAATATTGTGCTCTTCTATTGGAGAGCTGGGCTGTTGGGCGAGGAAAGCAAAGCCTTTAGAACAGACGAAATCTGCACGCCACGATAGTGATGACAAACACGGTCGAACTGCAGGACCAATCTCAGCTTCAGATTGGCTTCCCATGTTTCACCAGAGTTGTAATTCGAAACGTTACGCTACGGTTACGTTCTTTATACGTCTTTCAACCTCCTGGTGGAGATTATCTCGACGGGTCTTTGTTGAAAAAATAATAATAATAAAAAAATAGAATAAACTAAAGAAAAAAGAAAAAAAAATCCGTTTTTCAAATTTAAAAAAAAAGGCTGCTTTACTTCCCTAGTTTTCTTCATCGCCAGCAGACTATCTGTCTACTCCCTATTCTCTTATTTTGTTGGAGATATGTGTTTATTGTTGTTTATTTGTTTTCTATCCTACTTCAATATGGCTGGTATTACTATCTCTATTTGCCACATAACGGGTATAGATTTGTGTCTTCGTGAAAAAGTCACCTGTTAGGAGCTTGATGTTTGAATGCGTGTGTGTGTAAAAGTGATTTTGTGTGCCAGAGTTACGAGTGCCTAAATCTTTGATCCCGTCTCCCCTCTCCCCCTTTCTCGTTCAAAAACAAACAAACAAACGTGGATGTCGTCCATAAGGATCAACCAGCACTGGGCCGGAACTTAACACCCCCCCCCCCTTACACACACACACACACACAGACACACACACAAAAAAAAAAACACACACAAAAAAAAGAAATTAACAAAACAAAACAAACTTGCTGATTCACCCTTTGAAGTAACTGAGCGCTATTTATTTCGAGCATCCACCCCAGGGCATAATATCAGAGGCGGTGGCCCTGAACTACAGCGGTAACTCTCGTCCCATCCCCGTCCATGCCCAATGGTGGCCTCTGTTGTCCTGCCTGCGGGGCTGGCTATCGATCGGCAAATATTATCACTGAGCTCAATACAAGGCCAATCATAATATTTGTGCATTCTTGCTCGTTTCTGCTTTTTTTTTTTTTTAAACCACAGTCGAGGTTATCGTTATATCAGAACTCCAATCTCTCTCTCTCTCTCTCTCTCTCTCTCTCTCTCTCTCTCTGTCTCTCTCTCTCTCTCTGGTTTTTATTTTTTAATCTCTTCTTTTATATTCTACTAATCTTGCTCTTTCTGTTACTTTTTTTTATTATTACCATTTATCTATTAATTTTTTTTTTTCTTTTACATTCACTCTTTTTTCCCCCGATCAGAATAGGGGCCTGTCATAGCCGTTACACTGATACGACAATCGTGGTCATTTTTCAATAGGCTACAACATGATGAGCTTTGAAGCTTCAACAGAATATATGAGCCTTGGAGAAGGTTCCATTACTCTACCACTCAACTACTGGACATTTGGCGGTCAAGATGTCCGAGCTATACATGGCGACCTTCAGGCCCATACCTGGGATAAGAGGTTTGGGGGGAGGGGAGTGAGGGGGAGGATGTAAGAGAGAGACAGCGAGAGAGAGAGAGGGAGATGATAGACATGAGAAACGTACGAGATCATAGAGACTGTGGGCCGTCCTTGTCTCTGAACGAGCTTGTATGTGTGACTGTTCGAGGTGTGTGTGGAAGAGAAGGAAGGGCAAATCACTATGCTGGACGCTATAAGTGAGTATAAGATGGAAAGAAAGAGAGAGAGAGAATGAGGTATGGAGAAAGGGGGGGGGGGAGACAAGATAAGAGTGATGAACGTCTAACAATGAGGGCATCGTTGAAAGGCCTGGAAAGGAACTCAGATGGCGCGCATGACGTTGGCGGGTGTGTCACGTTGTACAAATGGACAGCCACACAAGCCAACATACAGTCCTATTCTCTTTCTCCCTTTCTCTCTCTTTCTCTCTCCTCCCTTGTTTATATACATACACTACCTGCTTAGATGACCTCCCTCCCCCCCCCCAAAAAAAAAGAAAGGGGGGGGGAGGGAGGGAGCGAAACAAATGGGTCTTTATTTTGAATGACTATAGACAACAGGCTTGATGGATGCGCTGGTGGCGGGAGAACACTGAGAGGTGCTCGCATTCTGAAACACTGTGATGGAGTGTGATGCATCACAGACGAGTGCCATTCTATAAAAAAAAAAAATGCACTGAAAATACCTGCGCCTAATGAATGAGTGCATGTACTATTATAAACATGATTGACAGATGTAAATCATGCATGTATACTACAGAGTGTACTGAGTACAGTTGTGATTCAGTCTTACATGGTCCCGTAGTCAAAGTATATGTAACCTGGAAGCAAATAACTTTGGAACATACCATGGGAACTTTGTTACAAGTTATACCAAACCCTCGCTTGACTGGCTATGTCAAACCCTCACTTGTCTGGACATGTCAAACCCTCTTTAAGCCTTTCAATCCTGAGATAGTAGGGATTGTATGGCCTTTAAGTAGCTGCCTGATTTTTGGTGGGAATTTTTATGGGTAGAAATTTGGAATTTGGAAATACTGCCCCGACAGCGGCACGCAGCCTACTCTTTCATCGATTTTGAACTGCCTAGGGTTCTTTAACGTGCGTAACGTACACATGGGACCTCCAAATTATATTCGCCCTTATCCGAGAAGGCTAGACGTCAGGCTTCCCACCCCTGACGAAGCCAGGGGACTGTTGCGTCACTGAAAAAAAAATGCGGGTATTTCGATCTTCGTGTCCTTCCATCTCCAACGGAACAACTGGATATGTCAAACCCTCACTTATCTAGATACGTCAAACCTCCACTTATCTGGACATGTCAAATCCTCACTTGACTGAATATATCAAACCCTCACTTATCTGAATATCAAACCCTCACTTATCTGGATATGTCAAACCCCCACTGGACTGGATATGTCAAACTCTCACTGGACTGGATATGTTTAACTCTGGGTATGTCAAACTCTCACCTGACCTGATATGCCAAACCCTCACTTGACTGGATATGTCAAACTCTCACTTGACTGAATATGTCAAACTCTCACTAGACTGAATATGTCAAACCCTCACTTGACTGGATATGTCTCACTCTCACTTGACTGGATATGTCAAACCCTCACCTGACTGAATAAGTCAAACCCTCACATGAATGAGTTAGTTAAATCCTCTCTTGACTTGAATCTTTTCGTGACAATAAAAATATCTTTTTTAATTATTTCTATTCGATATGTGATCCCGTGCAAATGTTATAGAATTCATGTAGAAAGATTAAAAAAAAAAACCAGAGCAATACACTTTCTTAGGTAAATTCGGCGCAACAGGTGAACTCTTACCTGGAAATGTGGCCACAGTTTGAGGTGGCAAAGACGTGGTCTGTGTGTGTCGTCCTCGTCAACCCCATTGCCATTCTGGACTGGGGCGGAGTAACTACTGGTCACCACAGTTGCCGCTTCCTCAGGTTCTGGTTCTGGCTCGGGTTCTTCTGTGGGCGCTGGGGGAAAGACGAAGGACAGAAAAATACAAATTAATAATAACGATAATAATAATAAGTATTATAATTAACCCTATAAACGCTAAGCCCCTGGAGTAGATACCCTATGTGTATTGTTTTTGTTGTTGTTTTTTTTTTTGGGGGGGGGGGTTGTTGTTGTTGTTGTTGTTGTTGTTTAACCAGTGATCCACTGTCAGTCATTGCACGCTGGATGACAGAACTGTTATGTCAACCCATCTTGCAACGGGGCAGAGCCGTATAGTATCACTATGCAGGACCAACGAGATGATCCTCTTTCCTAATTGACAGAGGACATGATGTCTCCCTAAATCTGGGATGTCAACCTGTTTTCACCGAAAAGTCAAAAATATTTGCCCCCTCCCCCCTGCATATTTACCACGGCGGTCGAGCGATGCCCCGTTACGTAAGGCACTTTTAAAAAATCTAGACATTTTATATTAGGAGAAGCTTGCATTGTTTTGGGAGACGTTCTTTATGTGTTTACAGGAATCTAGGGGTGGGATTATAAGATATACAATTAATAGAAATTTTAAGAACTGAAAAGATACCACGGGCAGTGTCGTCACCATAATCACAGAGCGTAACTGGATCTGTTTTCTAGATCGCGAACAGCTGCTCTCTTACCTTAGTCTTGTGTGTTTGTTTGTGTTGGGGTTTAACGACACAGTACGATTACGGCGGCTATATTGTGTCAAATACGGTAAGATACGTTTACACGTTAAGAAGAGGAAAGAAAGCGGGACGGAAGACTGAAAGAAGGAGAGAGAGAAGAGATGTCTCTCCTGGAATGTCGAGGATGGCACTCCATGGGAGACATTCCACCGATGGAGGGCTTACATCGCCTGCAGGTGGGAGCAGAGAACCTACTTATAAACCCTGGGCCCCCGCGGGGGACTACATTAGTCTTTCTGAGACCATGGGCGTATTACTTGTTGTTGTTGTTGTCGGTACTCTGGTGTGCTGATTTTCCATCAACAACTCTCACGAGACCACTCGACTGCACTAAGCAATAATTAGGCGCTACGAACTTCGATCCCGATCTTCGAACAGCCCAAGGAGCTTAATGCTTGTACTATTTATACTGGAGTGCGGACCCATGACGCCGCCTCAACAAAACACAATGTATCTAGCGTGTCAATACAGGCGCCATGGCCATGCGGTAAGATTTAGTATTGCTATAAGCGAGTTTCGTTTAGTTTTGCACGTGGTAACATAACAACAACGACGTTAAGTCTTAACGTCAAATAGGTTTCTTGCCCTCATGGCCATGGCTCCACATTCGGCACGCACGATGTCATCAGTCCGCTCTCCATCCAGTATAATAGTATAAGCTCCTTGAAA
The DNA here is from genome assembly GCA_039654565.1 of Peronia peronii. Lineage (NCBI taxonomy): Eukaryota > Metazoa > Mollusca > Gastropoda > Systellommatophora > Onchidiidae > Peronia > Peronia peronii. Next base: position 4,783 of record JBCEWB010050571.1, on the reverse strand, counting down.
TAGCCACTGAACAGCAATTCGACTCTCCCGTCCGGAGCATGCGCGAAATTCTTCCCGTTTCACTGTTGCCGTGCGGGACTTGTATTATCGCATTAAAAATCATTTTAAAACCGCCACTGCTTTGTGGACTCAGCAAGAGTCAACAGTTGATCGGCTTAAAGTGAAAAAGTCGGTGACGACCAACAAAGTCGGAATTCCCACTCAAGTCGGAAGTTTGACATCCCTGCCGGATATTCGGGCCTGTGAGGGAGAAATCAGACTTAAAAGGCCGCCTTGCAAGTCACAGCAATACTTTCAAAGACAATGTATACATTGTCAATACAAAAAATCTATTCACTATGGGATACCTTAAATATGTATGTGACAATCTACATGGGCATAAAAGCAGGATCATTAATTTGTGCTGTGAAAATAAGTATCCCCTTTTTACGTTTAGCACTGTAGGAAGAGGAGTGTGACTGTAATATATGGGCAAAACGAGACATTAAGGACATTAATGGTCTACTTCAAGCTACGTATGACATTATACAATGATCACCCTATATGCTGAGGGCAGAGTGTGGGTTGAACTCGAGGATAAGGGGAGAGGAGGCGGGGGGGGGGTGAATGTGGAGGCTATCAAACTGAACAGCAGTGATCAATTACCCTGTGAATAAATTACCATGCTAATATAGGAATAAATGATCAGCCAGCCTGTGTCAGAGTAAAATGTTTACTAATATTATATGAATGGCCATTCAGTTTTTGTGGACACCAGGTCACAAAAGACAACCCGCCATCTGAGCAGTTCAAATAAAACATTGAAAGTCTCAATGGCTCGTAAATTTCTAAATAATTCGTTGTTTTAAAAACACGTTTGTTGTTGTTGTTGTTGTTGTTGTTGTTGCTGTTGTTGATGTTGTTGTTGTTGTTGCTGCTGTTGTTGTTGTTTATTTTTCTCCTTGGTCCCTTCATTTCGTACAGAGTTCTGGAGCCGCCACAGAACGAACTTTCACACCAGCTCGTTCCATTTTTGTCTGCTGTGCGCTGGGCCTGTGCTTAAAATATACAGATTTCAAACGTTTGACAAAGTCAACCCCCCCCCCACACCCCCATATATCTGACGATTACGGAGTGTTCAAGAAGCCACACAGTCATAGCTTTGAAGTGTCCAGCACTCATTAAGAAGCATATAACACACATGCCCGTTCATTTAAAATTGAACATCACACATACACTCATTCAAAGCTATACAACACACACTCTTTCATTCAAAGTTATACAACACATACTCTTTCATTAAAAGTTACACAACACACACTCTTTCGTTTAAAGTTATGTGACATGCACATTCACTCATTCAAAGTTACATAACATGTATTCTTTCATTTAAAGTTATATGGCACATACATTCACTCACTTAAGGCTTTACAACACACACTCACTCATTTAAACTTATACAGCACACATACTCATTTAAAGCTGTACAAACACACACATCCATTACTGAAAATCTCTCGCAGCCGTGAATGACCATCTGACAAACGTCGCCTTTACGTCTCAAACTAACCACCTATTGCCATGGACCGTAGTATGTCGATCGTACACACAGGTCACGGAGAAGTGCATTCCAACAAACTTACACACTGCTGACACGGGAACAAACGAACACATCAACGTGGCAGTTGTTGTACTGACACACACATCACCCCCCCCCCCCCCTCCCGCTCCCCCCTTCCTCCCACGAAAAAAAAAATGCGAATGAAAACTCTGCCTATACCTTAATATATGTAATCGCTTCATCAAGATAAAATATAACAGCAAATAATTCCCCCCCCCCCCCACACACACACACACCACCACCACCCTCTTTCCACCATCAGATCAGACTGGACATGTTATATCTCGTTTCAGGCTGGATGTTGATGCGTCTTCGGTTTTATGCCCAGAAATGTAAAAACAATCACAATGTACTGTGGGCTACCAAAACTAAACAGAAAAATGTTCTCAACTTCTCTGCCTGTTGCATGATGTGTCTAATGCTTCACCCAGATAGCATCGAGTGTTCTTTTTCTTTTTGATCCCTCAGATCGGATTGGAAAATGTACTTTAGCCGCCGTTCCGCATTGAAAAGGCTGATGCACTTTGTTTTATGCGGAGAAATGCCCCACCAAAAATAAAAATATAGACCTGTTACTAAAGCTTCTTTCTCCAGAGAAAGTGCAAGAGCATTGTGAGCTCGCAAATTTACATTTTTGTGCGTTTTTGTACAGCTGAGATAACCACCACAACAGGAGAAGTGTCCATTGCTATCCGAGTCGACACGGGCAGAGCTGAGATATGAAATTCACTAGCAAGCTGACCATCAAAACAAGTTCTGTTGTGCTACATACACCAGCAAGTGCTAAAAACAAACTCGCTCCTTATGCAGCAAACACTTATAAAATCAATACCGTGCGCAAGCCTAAGTTCTTAATACAGGACACATCTACATAAATACGCATAATAATTATGCCCCGACGTTTCTGACTTTTTTTTTTTTTAAACAACAAAGAACCGTCGAGATATCCTCCACCAGGAGGTTGAAAGACGTATATAGAACGTAACGGAACACAGTGCATACTTTCTATGAATCAAGACGTACGCCCTATTCAGAATATTAGGCGTTGCTTGCTACGACTTCAAAATGGAACTGTGACCAAAAAAAAAAAAAAAATTACAAATAATAACATTTATATAGACAGACAGACAAACAAGCAGGCAGAAAGAGTGGCAGACGAACAGACATACATACATACATACATACAGACAGACAGACAGACAGACAAGCAATACTACCGAAGAAACAAACCCAACAGGGATGTAAAACGAGGTAATTTTGTTTATGTTTCATAGTTGATTTTAAACTTTTTATATAGAAAGGTTAACATAGATTTTTTTTTTTAAACTTTTCTTGGCGTCTTTACCACTTACACGTATACTTGTGTACACTCATGCAAATCCATTCATAGAGATCTAAATTTCATTTTGAATGTACATCTACTTTCACACAAAACACAGTGTATTATACCTGCAAACAAGCAAACTCAATAGCAGAGCGGTATGTTTGTTCTTGTTTTTCTTATTGTTTTATTATGTATGTATCATTTCCGTCCTAAGAAATGAAGATTATCTCCAGACCTAAGTGCGTACTAAGTTTTGCGAAGAAGTTCAGTGGATTGCACGTTGAAATTTGGAAATGCTGTCCGGACAGCGTCGGCTCCGCCTACTTTTCATCCACTGTAAAACGGCCAAAGTAATGTTCTTCAACGGGTATAACATACACAAGGGCTTCCAAAATATATTCGCCATTATTCAAGAAGATCAGACGGTTTAAAATGATAGCAGAGAACACGATAGCAGAGAACAGCGGGAAACCAATTTAGTTACAAATAATAATAGTATGCATGTCGAAGAGATCATTACACAAGTGTCACAAACAATGGCTTAAAACGGTATCAAAGAACACAATTAAAATGAGCCAAAAGAGAGGATTATACAAGTCTTTAAAAAAAAAATAACTTAATGGACCAAAGAGATTATTACACAACTGTTAAAAATAGCTTAGAGCAGCTTCACGCACAGAACACAATTTCAATGGGCCGAAAAGGGGCCATTAACTGTTAATTAACGAGTAACTAACTCTGGCATTGGGAAATGGGCGCCTTTGTTTACAGGCACTGTCAGGACAGTCGCACGGAAATCAAGAGAATAAAGAAGGAAAGCAAGAGAGAGGGTGAGGGTGAGAGAGAGAGAGAGAGAGAGAGAGTGAGACTGAGACAGAGAGAGTGAGTGAGAGAGAGCGCCTGAGTGATATGGTCTATAAATGTGTTTGTATGTCAAAGATCTGGTGCAGTTAATGAGTTGTTATTGTTGCTGTTATTGTTGTTGTTGTTATTGTTTGTCAAACAAATCCTGAGAAATAAGGGGAAAGAGAGAGGAGAGAGAGAGAGAGAGTACAGAAAGTTATAACGACAAGAGAAAGAGAGAGAGAGGGAGAGATGAGGGAGACAGAGAGCGAGAAGAATCTATGTATGTGGGATCCATGAGTGTATTAATTTGTATATCAAAGATGTGGTGTCCTCAATGCCTTTTTTTTTCCCTGCGAAACGGCGACAAGGAGAGAGAGAGAGACGGTAGAAAGAATGTAATGAAAGAGAGAGACAGAGAAAGAGAGATGAAAGAGAGGATAAGGTATACGCTGAACAGCGAAAATAAACAGCCTCATTTTCTTCACAAGTTCAGTTCAACAACTTTCTTAAGCAGGTCGTCAAATCTCCGTAATGCCTGAGTGACATGTATTGGGTGGATCTGCTCTAACTTGTCTGTTGTATCTTGTGTGTAAGTACCCATAAAGCTCCCCGCTATTAATGTATGCGCCCAGTTTAAGGTGCACAAAGGCAATTGATGTCACTCGCTATCATTTCTCTACCCATTTCATTTCTGATAAAAACTAGCCTGCAACACCACGCCTCGACAGTCTCGCAAGCTCTGTTATTTGTCTGTCTGTCTGTCAACCAACATGGTCCTCTCTCTTTCTTGTATGATTTAAAAGAAAGTATGAATCCATCCATCCATCCGTCCATCCATCCACTCGCTCGTCCCACTACCCGCCCGTCCATCTATTTACACAGACACGCCCAGACGTCTTCGCAACTGTTTTGTGGCACATTTTTTTTTTTTTTGATTCATCTATCTATCTATCTATCTATCTATCTATCTATCTATCTATCTATCTATCTATCTATCTGTCTGTCTGTCTGTC
>JBCEWB010050549.1:1415-14181 GCA_039654565.1 Peronia peronii | reverse complement strand
GGGAGGAGGAAAGGCGGACAGAAAATGGATTAGCGTCGGGGAGAGAGCGGGGCAGTGGGCGGGGGCAGAGGCGGAGGCGGAGAAAGAATCAACAAGTTGGACAACAGAACAAAGAGAAAACAAATTTCATGTTTACCTGAGAATATTTTCAAATGGTGTCACAGGATGGGATATATTTTGCTCACCTCGACTGGAGCAATTTGAAACTGACACGTATTCAGCATCAGATACTCAGCCATTTAAAGCATCCATTATGCAGTCAATATAACAGAGGAGCTCAACCGGCGAACGTGCTCTTCTTGAAAATAGCACATGGTTTCAAAGCAGATTGGCGCCATCATGTTGTCGTCTCACCGTTGTCAACAGCACCAAAATCACCTCCACCATTTTATAGAAATGTTTTGAAACAGAATTATTGACTTTCAACTGCTAACTAATTTAATATACAAATAAATAAATAAATAAATAAATAAATAAACACATGATAAATAAGTAAATAAATAAATAAATAACTAAACAAACAAACAACCAATGAAAGGAATTAATACGATGGAAATTGATTGAATGTCAAATTTTCAAGCCCTCTCTGCTCTTCATCAGCAGTCTAAGAGTTGACAGCAAAATAATACACGAATACATGATTTGAGCAGAAAAAGAAGAGAACGAACATCATATTTTCGAATTTAAATTGGTTCTTCATCATAACAAGAAAGAAAAAATATAAAAAGGTCTTCACAGCTATCAGCATCACGATGATCACCAATGTCAGTATAACCATCACATAACATCACCACCATCACCAGCAACATTTTGTAGAAATGTCTTGGATACATGTATTCGGACAACGATCGGTAACCCGCAGTTTTGTACGTTAATAAAAACAGACATGAGATATTATCAAATATTATTTCATAGATGCCAAACATTCGAGCCACTCCCTTTTCGGCATAGCGATCGTCACCTATTGTGAAAATACTTCGAATATCAAAGTAGAAATCGTCAACTGGTAACCAATTTAATACATGTAAATAATTATGTTGCTAAAAATATTATTAAATAATAGCACTGGCATTACCATCACCACTAACACCATTAGATCTATCACTTTCACCATCACTAGTTCATCTCCTCTTACGCGATTTTGCGATCACCACTGGTGGCCACACCTGTCACTATCACCGTAAACACATTATCATTTAATAGAAATGTCTTAAATTTAAATGGACTGTTCAGCAGCAATTAATTTATTACAACACACTAAACCAATCAAACAGCAACCTGTAGCACTCAATGTTAAAAATTGAATAAAGCAATGCTACTAGCCAAATTTTCGAATGCTTTTGATTCTTCACTGGGGCAACAAGGAAAACATATAAAAGGTAAAAAGGATATTGCTATATATAATATATTTAAAAAATAACAATAAGTAAATGTTTTGCTCTTGTGCATTTCAATAATAATAATAAAAATAAAAGAAAAAAATAGGACATTTTTATAAGCTTTAGAATTTCAGCTTCTAATTTACAGGGGTCAAATGGAATTGTAGGATTTTTTTGGTCAGTCTTTTTTATTCCTTTAATTAATGTATATAATTTGTAAGAGTAAGCTCTAAGAGTGACATCATCAGTCAGTGTGCTTTCTTTTACATTTCAGCTTGAAATCTCCTTCTGATTATGTGAAACGGCCAAAATCATCAATTTTGGTATTAAAGAGTGATTTACAGGAATACTCTCTATTGTACAGCTTACAAGCATATTATCATCACCACCTCCACTACTATTTCGCCTCCCCTTATCCGATCCTGCTGCCACCTGCACCACCTTCATCACACTTAGCACTATCACCACCACCACCACCACCACCACCACCTCTTGCTCGACCTTTCCGTATTTAGACACCAGATAAACCGTGTAAGCAGAGGTCAAGAATCTAGAAGTCTACTACACAAATAGTAAACAGAGGGGGGCAGCCTTGAATTTAAGTAAGCGCCGGGGGTGGACTTTTTTTTTTATCATGAAAGGAAAATGAACTAATAGAATTGCAACAAAGGCCATGACCGACAAGGCAATGGGTACACAAAACAATGGCTGACGAAGCCAATTACGTACGATATTTGTACGCTATCGCCAGTTCCACTGCTCCTTTTTATTGTTGCTGCTGTTGTTGTTGCTGTTGTTGTTGTTGTTGTTGCTGCTGTTATGTTAAACAGCACATTTCTATAAAATATAGATCTCTGTCTGCTCAAGCCATTTATGTACCAGCCTTGAAAAGTTGGACTCTTTCTACCCGTCCTCTGTCAGTGTTTATTTTATATATTTTGTATATGAGTAAATCTGCGCTTGTAAGGTCAACACCCATCCATTTCAGTAATGAGCAACTACACCGATCTATCAAAAAAAAACTCAGTATTTTGCTTCCCTCGCAAAGTTGTAGAAAACATTTTATGCTCAAGTGTAGCAAGGAAAGTTAGATTATATCGTCAAGTAAAAACAATGCACCAATCCCCATGAAATTAATTCACGGACCGCAGCACATGAAGTAAGATTCTAAAATCAAAAGATCAAAATGCATCAATTATAGTTTCTGTCCACATGAAATGAATAGAAGAGGACCCATGACCTTTGTGGGAGATTTTTTAAATATAGATCAAACTGATACTGCCCTGCCACTTCAAAGTATGGCAAGCATGGCAAGGGTGCACACCTCGATGTTGGTATTTTGGATGACTAAACTGAATGTTACTCAAACTTACTCAAAGAAGACGTGTTTGGCGTTTTGAACACGTCATTCTATCGACCGTGCAATCCGAATCAAACACTCTCGCGAGTTTACCATTCAATTATTATCACATTTTTGCAATAACATCGAGCATAATAAGCTTTTCTCCGCTTTTTATAAGTAGAAACACAGATCCTTATGCAACACTGTTGTGTGCCAAATTTCATATGGATATATTCAGTAGTTTTCGAGTCAATAAGTCTTTAATGGGTTTTGTTGCAGATTTGTAGTATAGATTAGATAGTTGCGACATGTGTTGATGAGACAATATTGTACTCATTCATTTTGGTGTTGGGTGAAGTAGTACAATCATTGTCTGTGCAGTTTGTCCAAGGATTTTAGGTTTTCATCCTTCATCAAAGGTGATTGTTCGTAAATATTTCAATTGCTGCATAGTTTGGAGTTCTTGGGCATGCAGTGGGAGAGTTCACCAATCGTTACATTACAACAAACTAATTGCTTAAACGTTCTCATTACGCCTTTCAACCTCTGTACTTTATACAGATGATGAATACGGTATATTTCGCTTTTTAACCTCCAGCGGGAAGTTATCTCAAAGGCTGAAAGCGTGAAGAGAACGTTTAAGCGATTAGTTTGTTGTAACATAACAACTGAGTAACTCTCCCACTGCATGCCGAAGAACTCCAAACTATGCAGCAATTCAAATATTTAGGGCAATCGCCATCGACAAAGGACCGAAATCTGAAATCTTTGCACGAACTGCACTGATAATGACTGGATTAGCCAGACGCAAGACAGTGTCGTGAAATTATAACTTTACCGTGAAGTGCAAGATCCGATTCTTGGATACTCTGGTACTTTCCATATTCTTCAACTCTTGCGAGACATGAACCACGATAGCCTAGCTGAAAATAGGGAGATATAGACACTGGAGATGGGATGCTACCGAAACATCTTGGAGATTTCATTCCATGACCATTCTGCACGCAAACAGGTTTGCAGAACCACCAGACAATACAGTGGCATCCAGGAAGACCTCGTGCATCGGTGAATAAAAAGAAATTGAGAAGACACGAGCATTTAACAGGTTTTGCTGACCTTGTTAAAACTGTACTAAAGTAGATTAGAAGCAAAAAATGGGTAGACAGATGCAAAGATGAACCGGCAACCTACAGGGCTGGACAAAGACAATACATTTGTTCCGACTAAGCGAACGGCTGGAAATCCCCGTCTAATTTTAGCAGGGGGGTACAAACACTCCAAACTGTTCACTGTCATTGACATAGAAAAACATTTAAAAATGCACGGGACCAGTGACAATTGTTCTCGGATCTCGTGATGGAACGGTAACAAACATCAGTGAGTGTTCTATTTTTAGCAGAGGGGTACAAATACTCCGGCTGGGATTTCCAGGTTTTTGCTTAGTCGAATATGAATTATTTTTTCAGAGGCCCAGGTCCTGGCCCATTAGCGAGACGGATGCACAACTAAGGGAGGTAAAAGCTACGCAGAAGAGTTCTCTGCTATTCATATTAGCCTGATATGAAAATAACATGCCCGTGCTAGTAGTAACAAAGGAAACATTGTAAACACCACTTCAGAGGCTTCATCAGATAACTGTCAATATTCAGCACTGGCTGTCAACAAAATCACACAAATGTCCATGCTACAACGGTTAGATTAAGCAGGATTTCCCGAGTTCGGCTGCAACGGCCAGTTATTTTTATGCTGGTTCTAAAACAAAGGGAGAAAGATTTCGTTTCCGCTAAACTCTTACCCTCGCTCAGATCTGAGGGCTGCCTGAGTGCACTCAGTTGGATATTTCATCAAACAGATGGAGGAAAAACGATGGATGAGCAAGTTCAACAACTGCCGCACACAAGTATGTTCCACAGCGAAGGTTGTCCCTTGCGTAGCTGTTGTCAATATAGGGATTGTTTCTATCCGGCCGCAATGAGCCATTTGTTTTTTTCAGTCGGCTAAGTTCCTTACCTTTGCCACGTACAAGCGGCATGAGACAGGCATTGTGAAAACTGTTTTACTCCTTTTATTTGAAACAAGTGAGGCAAACAAACAAACAAACAAACGAAACAAAAAAAACAACCCTCTCCTCTTCCCCCAACAAAAAAGTAAAAAATGAAGAAACTAAATGAATTTTTTAAAAAAAGATCATATAATGAATTTTTCAGAAATTACTGTTCCCGATGTTTCAAACAACAAGAGAAAAATGTGATTGTTTTTCCCTTCTTTAAATGCCTGTCTTATATTTCTTGTTTCCGGCAAAGGGAAGTAATCTGGTTGACAATCAAAATAGCTTATTACTACTTTTTGCCAAACACAAAGGTTTCCGAAGAAGTATCGCAAAAAAAGGGGAAATTACAACACGTTCGTTTTTGTTTGAAATGCTAAACACAGAAAGGTTAGACAAAATAATTTCGATAGACGAAAAAATTTCTTTATACCATGAATCTGTCAGAATTTCTCATGATGTGCGACTGAAAACATGCAATAGTGTCGGAAGACAATCCTGATCGAGTCATCGTAGAGAGTGTGTGTGTGTGTGTGTGTGTGTGTGTGTGTGTGTGTGTGTGTGTGTGTGTGTGTGTGTGTGTGGTTTTTTTTATCGTCATTTCTCTGTCTCTCTTTCTCTTTCCGTGTACGCCCTTCTCTCTCTGTCTCATCTTGTATTTTATTTCCATTTCTTTATTTGTTTCTCTATCTGTCTGTCTACATCCCTGTAGAGCTATCTTTCTTCTCTTGCTTGCCAGTCTGTCTGTATCTTTCTTTGCTGCATCTCTCTCTCTTTTTCTCTCTCTCTCCTCCTCACTTCTTTGCTTATATCTCTCTCTTTGTTGTCTATATGTCTCTCTGATTATTCATCAATGTTCATCTTTTTTTCCAGACTGTTTCTCCCCCCCTCTCTCTCTCTCTTTGTTTCTCTGTCTTTATCAGTATCTTTACCACTAACTTGTACGTCTCGCCGTCAGTCAACCTCAGATTCTAAGAAGAATACAAGTGTTTTGAAAGAAATATAAATGGTATAACATGATTTCTATGCAGTTTCCTTATTTTCAGTGTCCTGTAAAACAAAACAAAAAAGCAAACAACAACAACAACAAAAACAACAACAGTTCACTCAAGGACAGCACTACAATTCTTTTACGGGATGTGCTCTTGAAAGATTACGTTATATTTGCCAAGGTGCATATGCATAGGCCCATACATAAAGACTTCTTTCTGAGAGCTGTCGAGTAACTCCCTAAGTGCCTTCGTCTCGTGAGGGGGAGGCCCCAACTTGCCATTTGGGCTGTCAGGTTTCACCTTATGATTCACGTCTTTCTTGTCTTCGTGTCTTAGTTTCTTTAAATATTTATCAGTGTTCTCATTCTTAAAATTAAAGTCAGCTTGTTGATGTTGATGGTACTTATGTTGTTGATAGTAATATTATTGATGATGAGGAGGAGGAGGAAAAGCAAAAGCATCGCCATTCTTACTATGCTCTTTTTGATGTTTTACAATATATTGCCCTCTCCCAAGACAGCAGTGTTGATAAAATATTACCTTTAATTAAACGACTGCAGGAGTTTGTACAGCCCTAGTGTTGCTGAAAGCATAAATCAGCATCATTCTCCCTCATCCCCTCTAAAAATAGGGCAGGAACTCAAGACCTCCCTCTCGATCCGATGTTGGAACGGATGTATTTTTTCATTCCTGGATGACTGTTTTTCACATTGTTCAAACAATTAGGGTTCACTAATATCCTGGGAAATCCCATTGACCGATGACCTTGGCTTTGCCTTGGCCGTAAATTTGCCTCACTTCTTGGCTTCAGACTTAATAAATTTAATGCCCATTGAAGCTAAATGCCCTGCAATTAATAATAGTAGTGAGTAGTGTTAATGATTTAATTACGTAGGAAAACGCCTGACGTACTTCCCGCTGGAAATTCCGTCTGGTTTTTCTGAAATATTGTGTTTACTATTTTTTTTTTTTTACATCTGTGACCCATCCATTAACTTCATTTCTTGTGGAACCCGTCTACAGAGCTGTCTTGTGGTGATACTGCCTTTTTTCACCGTTTGTCCTGTCAACAGCCACCTCTTTCTTTAATGTCTCTCCTTATGATGTGCTTGGCCCTTTTCCCCAGCTCCTCATTGTCGAGTTTTCTTAATCCTCTACGCGTCGGTAGGAGGGGCCAGTGTGCTAAAATTGGTGAAATGACATATTATGTTCATGCTGAAGATATGATGATACATAGTGTTAAACATGAGTTATGAGTACCACATTACTGCACTGCAGTTTGAACAGGAATTTCCATGCAAATTTTGATGAGTAAATCTCAGACCATACGGCTCCTTGACACTTTAGGTTTAATAGAAGTTTGGAGTTTTCTCGCAATCGGTCTCAGTGATTATCCAATTTTCAGATCTAATCTTCATTAGATCTAATCTTCATTGGATATAATCTTCATTAGATATAATCTTCATTAGATTTCACAACAGGCAGTTGAATAGTAGATGAGAAGCGGAAAAGAGATGGGCAAGAGGAAAGACGGATTGACAACAACATTCAGGTTTGGACATGGAAAACATTTGCGGAGACCCTAGTCCACGACTTTCGACGGATGGAGAAAGTTAGTGCACAGTTCGTCAGGAAGCACCCGAATGATCCCAAGAGTGAACAGGTCTGAAGAAGAAAGAAGAGGACGAAAAAGAAGAACAGGAAGAGGGAAGAAGACGAAAAATAAAGAAAGAGAGAAAAAAGAAGAAGACGAAGAAGAGGAAGAAAGCGAAAAAGAAGAAGAAAAAGAAGAAAAAAAAGAAGAAAAACATGGGGAAGCCGATGAAGATGAAGAAAATGAAGAAGAAGAAGAAGAAGAAGAAAGAAAAAAAGAAGGATCAAGAAAGAAAAAAAAGTAGGATCAAGAAAAAGAAGAAGGAGAAGAAGAAGACAGGAAGACAAAGAAGAAACAGTTCAATGAAGTGTAGAATTTTTGTACTGAGAATATTCTCATCGCAGTCCTCGTCGGCGTACTGACCATTTCGTGAATTGGTTTGTTTTTGTTTGTTTGTAATGTGTCATGCAGAATCGCACTACATAATGTCAACCTTGTGCCTTTCAGAGCAGAAGACTCGCTCATAGATTTCCTGCCTGTCGAATTGACTCTTTCTCATCAATAAAGCACTACAATTATCAGTAAACAGAGAAACTACGTCGGCAAGAAGACACACTCATTATAGTTCCTGCTAAAGTTGCTATTGATACAGTTTGAAGCTATGGTTTCCCGATAAACCGTTTTTCTCCAAAGCGATCTGAGATTTTTCAATACATTCATTTTCTGTGAAAAGAATCTGAAGGAGCATAGAGAATTTTACATGTTTCAGTGTTTCTTATTTTAATCCAGTTCTGCTTAGCTTACTGGAGTAACAGTATATCAAAACGGCAATCTGCTCGAGTTAATATCTCCTTGGTGGTGTTAATTACTAACTTTAAGCCTTATTAACCTATAATATTAACTCCCTTTACAATGCACCTTTAAGACAATTTACCCATTATTGAATATTTTCTTAATGCTATTCTTTACTATTAAGAATTTTAACTCTCATGAATTTAAAACATTATTACACTCACGGTTCGTTCATGTCGTTAATATCGGTAATATCTCCCAGTGCCATTGTTTACTTTAAGTATCCTAACCTTCCTTTAATCTTCACTGTTGCATTTTATGGTCCATTGAAGTGCAATCACCAACTGAATATTGTGTCAAACGGCATTGTAGCTACAGTAAATATACCCCTAATACTGGATCTAATGTTCACTACTGAGATGCTCAGCCTCTCGTTAACTTTGTCTACTACAGATATTCGTTCCATTTTAGTGGCATTCTCCTACTCTGCAGATACGTGTTAGTCACTGCTACGGCTCAAAACTGGTGGGACATGACGCGAAAACACACTGTGAACGTGACGACCGTTTTTACGCACGCGCTCACTCTCACACTCAACGCGTGCCGAAACCTGCGCGAGACTGGGTGAGCGCGCGCCTTGACATAGCATGCGATGTGAACAGGCAGAATACAATCAGCTATTCTGCCTTGCCCTAGCTTTGCCTATCTTGAATCCCAATTTCGGCCTAAAGTGCTTTGAGAACTTTCACCAGATCTGGAAAGTTGATTATATATCATGCAATGAACAGTAAAACACATAGAAACAATTACAAGTAAAAGTGACATACGTAGTGAACACCTGATGGATGAGAACGACAATACATTTGCTAATAGATAGTGATACGTCAATTCCCCACTTATGATGGAATTTTGAGTCCAAGTGAACTGTGTCAGTCAATCTTCTTCTATTGTTATCTTTTGGGAATTTCGAATTTGACTTGGAATATTTGTGTACATAAAAGGATCCATGAACCTTAAAAGTAGCCCAGATGAGACATTCGTCTTTGCTCTTTCGTACTGAATAGAGTTGTTTCATTTGTTTTTTTTTCTGTGAACGGGGTCAACATTTAATTCTTGTACAGCATATAATGTTGTTATTTCTGGAGTATGCTGGTGATTAATATAAGTTATATCTCCTGTGATCAATGGACGAGGTAATTGGTCAATTAAGACACAAATAAATGTATTTCAGGAGCATGTATTTGTCAGGAGTATGAAATACCGTTGCGGTCCTGGTGATCAACAGGTAAGCCACGAGTCTTAATATCTGTATGTTTTCTCAATTTTGTTTGTTCAATTGCTTTATGTTCAGATTAGGCTTACAAAACATAGGTTAATGTTTACTACTGCTATTGCGGCTTTGTATATCAATGTAGACGACTGAAGCAGTCTGCATTCTGTACCAGTGCACTTGCGGCAGTAAATTAGATTGATTGTTCTTTCCTGCTTATACACTGCCATTTTTGAACCGACCACAGATGTTTGATGTGCATGGCTTATTTCAGCATATATATATATATATGCAGGTGAAAGGCGGTGTTACTGTGTTGGTCTGAATCCCCTCGCTTTGTCCTCGAACTGGGACAGACCAAAGGAGCCAGAGCTGCCCCAGACACATCTATCCTTAATTGTTTTACCTCATGTTTGAGAGTCGCTCTCGAATTTCTATAGATCTGCAAACATTAAAGCAAAAGCAGCAACAACAACAACAACAACAACAACAACAACAACAACAGCAGCAGCAACAACAGCAACAACACACACACACACACAAAACCCGCAGAAATTAATGTTTCTTTCAATGTAAAGAGACCAGCTTGTCCTCAGTTTTTCCGTAAATCTTTTCGAAATAGTGAAGTACATATATTGTAAAATTTGAGCACCTTAAGAAGTTTAATAACAAATGCATTTATAATTATAACAACGACATTTATGTACGTACATTGGAATCGTGATATGTTCTTTTTTCTTTTCATGTCTTTGTTGTGTTTTCAATAAACATCCCCCCCCCTTCCCCCCACACACTCCCACACGAAACATATATAAAATAGTAAAAACAACAATAAAACAAACAAACAAACAAATAAACAACAACAACAAATTAAACAATAATAAAAATTATTGCTGAGGAGCGCAATTTCAAGGAATTCTCCGTCTGAAGAGACAGAAAGCTTAAGTTTTACGAGTACTAACGAGTACTTCTAAGAAATAGCCTGCCTTTTGCAAACAGTCAGACGAACCAACAGACAAACAAGCCCAGTCGATATATAGATCTTCATATAAAAAGGAGTTCTTACCACCATTTGGGGCCCGAACAATGATTTAAGTCTAAAGTCCCAGTTATAACTCCTACCTTCACACCTAAATTTAATGCTAAATCCAGAAGTTACGTTTCATCTTACTTATTATACTTGTACGTGTAACTCCTAATTCTGGTCTTAACCCGGATCCTGATGCTGAATAGTAATCCTAACTTCACTTCTGAAGTGGACATCCGGACATTCGTGGGCGTAACCTCCCTCACTCAAGTCCGAAACAGAAAATGACGTAAGAGCCATCAATTTGAGGGCTGAAAATGTCAGGGTTGAAAGACTCGCTCATTACAATTTTTTTTTGTTTTTGTAATTACTTTCTAGCTTTATACTATACATGAACAACGCCTCGTTCTACATGGCTATTTGACCTATAACTCATTTCTTGAAGAGGAACAAATATCGTAACAATAACACTGGTATGCTAGCAGTTTCTCCAGACACAATGACAGTCCTGAATTGACCGCCCTCATATCTGCAGATTTTTCAGTTTCTTAAAAAAATATAACAATAATAAAATTTTTTAAAAAACACAGAGACAACAAAACACGTATATATACAAACAACACAAAACTCCTACAACAAAGATAACAAATAGATTGATCAACCAAAAATTAATATCACATCATAATTATGAAAAGTAGGCGGAGGCGCCATTATTTCAGGCGAAATTTCCAAATTTCAAATTTGTACCGAAATAATTCCTTCTCACCAAACTGGACATACACTTAAATCCCAAATGATTGCTTTTCTTAGGATGGAAAGGCTACATATACGATAATTAAAAAAAAAAAGCCATTTACATTGAATTGACATGAGAAATAAATTAGTTCGAGTCTGGATGGTGATTTTATGTTGTTGTTGTTGTTTTTAACTATGGCAGTCTCGATACTTATCCTTTATGAATCGAGACAACCAGTCACTCACAGGTGAGTGAACACTGCATAAATCGGTTTCATATAAACTTAATGATTGAAATGTAAAACTATTCAAGCAGACCACCTAAAAGCAGGAGTTTCAATCACTGGAACACTCTCTTTGTTGAGGGAATGACGTGGACTTATCATCATCATCATCATTATCATTTTGCAGAAGTGTCATTTAAAGAGCACAAAGACTGTCACCTATTGTTTAAAATTTTAATTGAAAGACCTCAAGATAGAGAGAGATATAAATGAATGAAAGTGGAAGAATAAAAAAAAAATTTCAAAAATGTAAGAAAAAAATAAATAAAAATGAAAAAAATAAAAGAATACACAGATTTCCAAATTTTCGAACCTAGTTTATTTCTTCTTCCGAGTAAAACAACAATAACAACAAGAACAACAACAACAACAACAACAACAACAATTAAAATCTGTATCGTTATCATCATCATCATTTTGTAGACGTGTCTTTAATAAGGTCACGAAGGCTGTCGACCGATATTTAGATACAGTTAGTCGTCGACTTAGACCTATGCGACTTACGACTGATCGACTTTACGAGGGTCTGGTCGGCAGGCACCACTCTCATTTTTTGACACCTGTATTTTATATTTTTGTATGTTTTGCACATAAAAAACGATCTGTACTGTAATATGCAGTGTTTGACTTAAACCTTTAAAGGTATAAAAATTTAAAGAAAGATAAAAACAATGTCTAAAGAACGACAATGAAATAATGAACAGAGAAAATCTTGATAAAATAGGGCTTTATGGTGATTACAACATTATTACACAGGATAATATATTTACGGTAATTCAACATAGACCGACTTACGACCAGATCGACTTACGACCAATCAGCGTAACCAAACGCGGTCCTAGCCGACAACTACCTGAATTTAATAAAAAGGCCACAAATGAAAAAAATACATAAATGGATAAATGCAGAAATAAATGAAAATGGACAAATAAAATAAACTTACACTGTAAATCTGCAACAAAACCCATAAAAGGCTTATAGATTCGAAAACTACAGAATGAATGCATCTGAAATTTGGCACACAGAATTCTTGCATAAAGATCTGTGTTTCCACTTACATAAATGCGAAAAAAGCTTATTGTAGTTGCCTATTCTAAAAATGTGATAATAATTGAATAATAAACTCGCGAGGGTGTTTGATCCGAATTGTACGGTGATAGAATGGGAGGGGGAGGAGAGGGATAGTGTGGTGACTAATAATTGCAGCCCTCAGCATACAATCAGCTTGATTTCTACTCAGTTCAGTCGTTGACTGGGAGACTCCGGTTTAGAGGAAAAAGAAGGCGGTATGTAAGGCTTGCTAG
>JBCEWB010050528.1:0-14181 GCA_039654565.1 Peronia peronii | reverse complement strand
TCGCGTTTTCACAGAATTGTAGCCGAGAAATGATTCTTGAATA
The DNA here is from genome assembly GCA_039654565.1 of Peronia peronii. Lineage (NCBI taxonomy): Eukaryota > Metazoa > Mollusca > Gastropoda > Systellommatophora > Onchidiidae > Peronia > Peronia peronii. The sequence continues at coordinate 14,138 of JBCEWB010050528.1, read as the reverse complement.
CAGAACAGGCAGATGAGTGCTGGTAATTGAAAGATGACAGATATAAAGGATTAAAATCACCTATTAATAAGGACAACGTGACCTAGAAACATTATTGCGTAAGCCTGACTCGTGACCCCCATTAACCCCACGTCAGGCACGCTGGTGGGGGAGATTTATTGCCTAAACTAAAAGTCCCGATTCGAGCCGAAATGCGACGCCGTGTAACGGGCTCTGATGTTCCGACCACTGGCCAGTGTAGTTCACATCAATATGTAGAATCTTTTGATAGATGCCGCATGCTGTGGATCGGGAGATGATCAAGAGGTAGCGATTAGATTCCGAGTCAGGCGTATACATGTAATTTTCACGAAACATTCAGTAATAGCCGATGCTGTGGATTGCTCCTGGCAAAGAGTTGAATGGCCGCCTATTGGTCCACAGTCGGCTGGAGCTGAGTGGGCGGAGTCAATTATGCATAAGAGCGAGCAGATGGCTGAGCCGGTGAGATGGTTGGAATTGGATGTAGAAATATGTCTTTTAGCACATGAGGTAGGTCTTCACATGACGTACATATACGTCCGATAGCGGTGAAGTGGTTAAATAGCACTTTGAATGATTTTGCATTTGGTGTACCTCAAGGGCACAACGGTTATGCATAATAATGTACTTAAGCCTCGGGTAATAAATTTTGGGTGAATTTATGCATAGTCTAGGAAGGGTTAATACTTAAGAAAAGTCTAGCTTAGCACAACGAAGCCACCACGTTGACCAAATAGAGAAATAACCATGGCTTAAGGAGCATTGAACCTCACCTCCACACACTGCCAGTGATACTGTATATATGAGCCACCAGCCTCAGAGGCATCAGGGTCATATGATAACGTTCCATCCAGACATATTTCAGAGCCTAATGCCAAAGTTCTGTAAAATAAAATAATACATTCCAAAGGCTTTTGTCTCATGAGCTAATTACTAATTATGTAATCAGTTTATTAACCATTTAATTAATTAATGTTTTAGTGCATCTGCATCTTTGTGTGTGCACCATTTGTGTATGTCTTGCAATGAAATGAACTATTCTTCATCTTCATTAGAAGTAAAGAAAGGAATGCATTTTGCAAATTGTAGGTGATCAAATTTAAGACCTGGACACTTTTAATATTAAATCACATGATTTTGAGAAAATATCACTAAATATTCATGCAAATGTATTTTGATCGGTTTCAAGATTGACTGATTTGTTTTTGAAGAAATTTTATGAGCCACAAAAATACAAATTTAGAGGAATTTTTGCTTCCTTCTCTATGGTGCAGAATTCATTGCTTGTTTCTATACACACTGAATGTGTACCTCTGGCCAAGATCGTCATTTGAAATAGAACTTTCATGGGTTGCTGTGAGACAGGGTACAGACTTGAAATGCGTGAAATACAAAGATGTAACACAATACTATCTCCACAGTCATTGAGATCTAGTTCCTGACCTTCTGTTGCCTCCTCTAATGATAGCATGGAGTGGGGTAGCTGTGACATTGACTGTATAGTTGACCATCTGTGAGACATTGGTGTACTGATAGCCTGTGACAAAGTGGACACAGTACTGACCAATGTCCAATCTGCGTGGTTCAATGACAATGGCCGGGCTTGATGTGACAGTGGTGCCGAGGTCAACCTATAAGTAAGATTTGATAATCAAACTTTGAAACAAATACATGTAGTTGTTTAATAGGTACGGGATACTGTCATAAAATGTGCTCTCAGTCGTTATGTTGACCACTAGGAGATGGACTTGACACAAAACAACGAAACATAAATAATAATATGACATGTTAACTGCCCAGTTTTAAAATATAATTATATCACCCTACCAAAAATCACGAAGTTTATTACTCACAATATTTCCTCATGTTTCTAAGTTATCTGCACTTACTATCCTCTAGCATCAACTCTCAGGTTCTCAAGATCTGCCAAGTTTACAAGTTTTGCAAGAATATTTCCATGAAAGCTACACAGATGTAAGGAAAAATCAGCTTGGTTCTGGACTATGGGTACTAAAATGACAAAAGTTCCAGAACATGAGCCAAATGAATGAGAGGCTGAACACAACACACCCTCACTATGTGTTTCTGATCAAATAACAAAAACAAACAATAACAAAAAATGAGCTTACCTTATTACCAGTATTTAAATTTGCAGTGCAGTCAGGGGCTTGGTAAACAGTCCAGTTGTGAATGGCTAGGTAGCTTGTGCAGCCCTTGGGATCTATGGCCACTTCCAACTCCAAGATATCTGATCTCTGTACAGTACGACCTTTTGCACCTACTCTTCTCACATCTGGTAACTGACACATGAAAATCTTCACGGTGAAGTCTAGGGTCATTTGCACTTGACTGACACCATTCGATACTATCAGAGTGAGGGTGAAATTTCCAGCATTGGCTATAGATGTTGTGTAGATAGTGGAATTAGATGTTACTGATGCCAGGCCATTGATGCTCCATTCAAATGTTGCTGAACCTAGGTTATTTCCATTGGCTGTGAATGTGATATCCTGATTTTGGAAAATGTAATTGGGATCTGGGTGTGACAAAACCACAGCAATGTGTGATACTGGAAACTGTAAGTCCAGCTGACAGTTGGTTGTCTTGCTATCAATGTCATTCTCAGCTAAAAGATAAATAGCATATGTACCTTCTGCTGGGAATGTGATGATGATGTTTTCCTTGGTGAATGAAACATTTTGATTGTTCATTTCCACAAACCACGTGAATGATACGTTCGTACCTGCATCACTGGAGGACTGAATGGTGATTGGAACCCCAACTACTCTTGTCACATTGCAGTTCAAAACATAGAGATTAGAAATAGGATCCAGCACACGCACTATATCCTCTCTTCTCTTGACTGAAACATCGTTCTCAACTGTGAGAGAAACCTTGAAAACACCCACTGATGGAAATATTTCAGTCACAGTTGAAGTATTCCTGATTTGCCCAGCAATATTCCATGTGAAGCGGACATCTGTGGCTTCGGGATTGGCATTAGCACTGAAAGTGACACTTGACCCAGTTGCAATGACTGAATCTTGCCAGGTCATCTTCAGCTCTGTGATAGGCCCCTGAACTATCAAAATCAAGGAGTCCTCTCCAGAACTCAAACCATTTTTGACTTTTAGGTCTATACGATATTCGCCCGGCTGACTGAAGGCATAAGAAATTGCTGTAGAATCATATGACAAGATGGCTCCAGTGGGTACATGCACAACTGTCCAATTGTAGACCAAGTCTGAACCAACAACTGACGGTGACGATAAATCCAAGAAGGTACCTTGACTTAGATATGGGGGGGATACATTTTGCCTGATACTGATGTGGACACCAGAAACAGGTGAATATACAGTTATGTGTTCAGTGGCATTGTCTGAGCTCAGGTCATTTGATATCGTTGCTGTTATACTATAATTACCTGCTGCTGAGAATGTGATGTCTATAGTTCTATTAGAGCTTGGATAAGTTTGTCCATTCCGAGTCCAACTATAAGACTTGTGACTACCTGCAGCGCTGTCTGAGACAAATGACACAGTCTGCCCTGCAAAGATCATTGTTGGACCAGTGACATTTGTTGTGATAGTAACAAATGCAATTGTCTCTTGTGCTTCAACAGTATAGATCACCTCTTTGGAGCTGATAGCATTTTGTGCCCTTAGACTGATAAAATATGTGCCTATACCTGCAAAAATATGTTCAATGTGAGAACCTGACTTAGTCACATTAGAGATTCCAGTGTAAATAACTGTCCATGAGTAACTGACTTTGAAATCTGTATTGACACTTGGAGAAAAAGCATATCTCGTTCCAGTTGCAGCAAACAAACTGGAAGATCCGCCATGGGTTGTAAGAGAGTGGTTGATGGACAGATCTTCAATCTCATCCAGTACAGACACCTGGGTTGAACTGGTCATGGCTGAGACAGCATTTGTTGCATTCACAGCACACTGGTGATAGCCTGCAGTGGTGAAAGTCTGAGAGAGGGATGTGGAGTTAGCATGAGCAACAGAGACTGAGTCACAGATCCATTCGAACTGCACACTGGTGCCTGTGGAATACACTGCTTCAAAGAGGACATTGTCATGAACATGAATCATTGTGGCATTTGCTGACACAGTCAATCCCATCACTTCATCTTGGGCTATGATGCTGAGATCAGCAGTCTGATTACTCACATCATTCATTGTCATGACACTCACATCATATGTTCCTGCAGCTAGGAAATTGTAAACCACACGATTCTGATCTGTCGTTGGCATACTGGACCCATTAAAGTTCCAGGTGTAATTGACATGTGTACCAAAGGATAAAACTGCTTCCAATCCTGTGTCCACTTGTGTCTTAGCATAGACTGCACTAGAACAATTACCACAGTGAATATTTAGTCCTGTGACAACTTCCAAAACCACCAACTCTAGAGTCATTCTCTCTGTATTTAAGTCATTCTTCACAGTGACTGATATGGTATAGGTCCCAGCACTTTGCAATGTATAATTCAGAACTGGATTGTCATTGTTCTGTTGGACATTCTCTACAGCCCATTTGTAGGTCAGATTGGAACCAGTCACAACAGAGGTAACAAATGGTACAGTCAGGTCACTTCCAGGTTGTGCCAATGCTACTGGATTATCATAGAGGACAGATAAACCAGAAACTCGAATCTCTACACAAATATTTTTATCCAGTGTATCCAAATTTGAGTTTGACAGATTCTTAACAACCAAGTTAATAGTATAGATGCCAACATTTTCATATATGGTGAATGTGCTGTCAAGCCCATTACCTGTTGCATTGTTCCCATCACCAAAGTTCCACTGATAGGTCAGGCTGTTAGGAGACTCTGCGGCAACCTCTGCACTCATGTCCACAGTCTCATTTGCTGGCACACAACGTCTGGATGTTATCTTTATTATTTGCAACAGGTTCTCATCAAAAGCATAGAGTGTCAGCCTCTTAGTTTTCCTGCTGACATTGTTTTCAGCTGTTACAACTGCATTATACACATTAGCACGCAAATACTGATACAGAAATGTTGGACTTGTCTGGAGAGGTGCAGAGTTCCCATCACCCAGGTCTAGGGAATATCTAACATTTGTTCCTGATCTTATCTCAGCTGTGAAGTTAACCTGTTCAGTGAAGTGCTTGGGACCATCATATCTCAGTTTCAGACCTGAAATGTGATCCTCAGTTTCAATTATCACATCTTCTCTATGAATGTTAGTCTGCTCAAACAGAGAATAGACACTGACATTGATTGTATATGTGCCAACATTGCTGTAGTGATGAGTTATTTCTTGGACAGCACTGAAGCTTTCCCACCGAAGACTGTTACTATCATCCCAATCTATTGAGTAAGACAAAGGTCCAAAATAAGCCTGATTTGAGGCTGAACTGTTGTCAACTCTGATGCTCAAGCTGAAATTTTGGGAAGTAGCAACAGATGCTGAAGATAGGCTCAGTTCTAGCGAGTCTATTTGCTTGTAAACTTCTACTATCATGGAGGTGGTCACCAGATCATTGAAAGCATCTTCTAACGTGACTGCCACAGTGATATTGCCAGTACTCTTGAAAGTGTAGAAAGAAGTTGGCGTGAGAGGGGTGGTGCTTACAGTCTGTGGGAATACATAGTGCTCATTGCCAAATGACCATGTAACTGTAATTTCTGCCCCAATGGTGACCACTGCTGTTGCTTCTATAGTCACTGACACATTCATAGCCACTTTGTCAAGGCTGTTACGGAAACCAATACTAATGAAATTTGCCCTAGTATTAGCATGAACTGTGAGACTGGTTACCACTGAAGAAAGAGGATTGGACACATTGGCGGTGAGAAGATATGATGTGGCAGACTTAGTAAAAGTTCTGGTAAGATTGTATGTACTTGAAGATGATGGGGTCACTTCAGTCCCATTTTCAAAGTAGGTCACAGCACTGACATCTCCAACTTTGACATTCAGAATAAAATTTTGAGCCACTCCAACTTCAACAGTCACTGCACAGGATGCATGGTTGGCACAGTCAGTGTGATAAAACTCTACATCTGTAATCAAAGTGTATGCATGCACAGTCACATTTAGTGAGTCTGAATTCAACACATTGGTAACACTGACATAAATGTTGGATGGTGAAGATGCTGAAGAAAAGGTGTGAGACACACTTGAAAATGGTAATGACAGGAAACTGCTGTCATACAGGCAAGCTGCTGGTGGAGCTGTAATGGAAGAAGGACAGCTGGTGGTGAATGTGCTTGTCACTGGGTTCCCTTCATTGATAATCCACGATATCGTTGCATCAGATCCTTTCATGAGTTTTACTGTGAAGTCATGCTGAGCATCAGCTTCAACATTAACATAGAGTGTCTGTGTGGAGAGACTTGGGTTACTGACAGAGTTCACTTCTGGATATACCCACACCAGACCCTCAACCTCTTCCACAGCATTCACTGAGCAAGTCTGTGTTCCAGAGCTGGTATTCAAGGTGAATGTATAGTCTCCAGGCTTGGTGACGTAGCCTAGTGTATTTGGTGAGGATGAAATCTCCTCTGTAGCATAGACCACATTTATGTGACAGACAACATCCATCTTGAGTTGATAAGCTTGTGGGTTAACATGATCAATGATGTCCATCCAGTACCCAGCACTGGCGGACAGTGAAACCTGTCTCCAATCTGAGTTTGTCAAAGTCTGGCACCGGACAACATCCTGGCTCTCTGTCTGAAATCCAATGATATCTCCTGCTTGAATACTTGTGCTGGAAGGTGGCTCAAATTTCACCAGTGTTGTGTGGGCCGGGACTAAGACAGTAGTTGTATAGACCAAATTATATCCTGCTGTGCTGGCATCCACAGTGATTGTTTGACAGTCAATGCCGGCCACAGGCGTAACTGTGGCACATGTGCAGGGCTGGAAGATAGGCTGGCAGGCCTGGGTGAGCAGGCAGTAGAGCTGACCATTCCCACAGTTCCCATACATGCATGACTGAGGGGTAGCAAGGCAGGCAAACAGTGAACTGCTGTGACCACAGCCTGAAAAACAAGGTGAGAGAAAGGATTCATGAGAAAATGAACATTTTGTTTTCTTCTTTTTTTTTTTTAATTTCCATTTCTCTCCATCTGCCCAAAAGCCTCTAGTTTCCATCTAGACACTTTCTGCCACTGTTGTTGAATATACTGTGATTAAATAAAAGACAAAACAGACATTTCAAAAAGCGCATTAAGCATTTGTCATGCAACCTCAGTCTTTTCCTATTCATTACTGAAACCAACTCTGAAGCAAAAAATAGAGAACCAATGCCTCATGTTTATGAGAGAGAAAATAACCTTTATTAAATGTCAAATTCCTGATAAATTTGGAGGTATAAATCAATTTCATCCACTACAATACAATCACCCAATAAGCAGAAAAATATTACCCAGTGATCTGAGAAGTCCAATAAATTTTGCTCTGGTGCCTTTATTCATTATTATCAGCCATAGCATGATAAAACAGTTTCTCACTTAATGAAAGATAATAATCTTCCCACCTGGTTGTGCCAGGTTTCCAGATGAACAAGAAGGTCTCCAAATCTGCAGTGCAAGTTTTTCTGATGATGCTAGATCTTGTGTTATAATGTTCCATCTCACAACATGCCCAGAAGTTGTGAACCATGAAGCTGAGGGGAGAGAATAACTTGTTTTCACTCAAAGAATTTGATATCATTTTTTTTCACACTAATGACAGAGAAACACATTTTGTGGCAACATCTGTATATGAGACGCGACACGATGAAATCAGGCACTCGTCAAACTGAGGTAACCGAAGAAATCATGTGTTTTTCAACAGTGAATGAATTTTCAACGCAATTTTTTGTCTTCATAGAATCCTTGTATATCAATCTAAGAATACATTTCAGAGTCAAAGTTGCTGAAACAGATTGAGTAAAAGCCCAATAATTGTAATTTAATGGCATGGCCTAATAAGGATTAATAAGGATTTACAAAAATGATCAGCCATTTTCTCAGGAAATTCAGCTGTTGCAACAGGCCACCCCCATTGTCTTTAATTGCAACGACTTGACTTCTACTTAAGGTAGAACAAAAAAATTTTCACACGCAGAAAGGGAAATGAATAATCTTCCCAGTGATACCAATACCTCGATCTACTCAAAATTTGACCAGTGCCTGATTTCATCGTGTCACGTCTCATATATAGTTTCTAAACAATTCTCTTCTTAAGTTGTCATAACCGAGATAACCTCCACCAGGAGGTTGAAAGACGTACATGGAACCTTAAATTGTCCTAGGTCATACATTGGGACAAGTGACTTGTCGAATTGAATGAGGCAATCATATAAAACACTGCTAGTATAATATGAATCAATGCAAAAGTGATGTGATGAAATAATTACTTTAGTGTCAAATACATGAAAACTAGGATTGCCTTGAGAAAGGGCATTTTTTTCTTGTTTAAACAATTTTAAAGCCAAAGAACCTTATATTAGTTTGCATTCAGAATCTTCAAAAATGGTCAAATTACTATTTCAAGAGCAGTTTTACCTGGTAGAAGGGTCACTGTTGTTGAAATAACTGGATTTGGTGGTGCTATTTCTGTAACAGCGACTGATGTCTCTGTGTCTTTTGAAAGAGGCACAAAACCTGTCACTAACCACGGGATCTTGATTTCATCTGTAAATCGAAATTGATTGGAAATGGTCAGTTGATGATCAATACTTATTTTGAGTTTTCACTCCAGCAGACCAGATTAAATTAGAATAACATCTATGTCTCATAGCTTACCAAAAACAAAATTAAAAAAGCATATGTACTTCATGTCAAGTCAATGGTAATTCAATTCATTTATTGTAACAACAACTTGAAAGGAAAGTTTAAATATTTCGTCCTGATTATTTTTTAACATAAGGGAAAACTGAAAAAGGGTATATATTACAAGCTGTTCATGTATCTGATGGCAAACAAAACTCTAACTGAAGAAACCATATGTATTAAAAAAAGAACAAATGATATGAATAAATAAAAACAAATAATAAAACTGAATTATGTTTTTCTGATGACAAGTGTAGTGATATGTAATGATACCAAAAAAAATTAGGATGATCTTTACCTCCGATAAAATATTCACAAACAAATGCATTGCCAATGGTGCAAGATTCTGGCTGCCACTGCCCTGAGCTGTCAATTGAAACACATGGCTCCACGCCTGCACTGCCCACCCAGTTAGAATAACTGCCAGTCTCTTGCCCATTCACCCAAGTGTAATGTCCTTGCAAGGTGGTTGCCTTCAGCCCAATCCAGGCTTTGCTGCTGAAACATTGATCAAGTATACATGTGATGACTGATGAGGAGAAAGTGAAAAAAAAAAAGGAAAATGAGAGAAAAAGAGCTTAAGGAAGATATTCAAACTTACAAAGAGGTGAACAGAAAAAGAAAGACAAAGAAACTGAGATAAAAGAAAGAGAGAGAAAGTGAGAGAGAGAAATGTATAGAAAAAAAATGAAGAGCAGGTAAAAAAGGAATGAAATAAGCAATATTTGTTCTTAAATAAATTTTAAGCAAAACCTTTAAAATCATTGACATGAGATACATTTACAGTAAAACAAAAGCTCTTTCGTCAAATCTATTCCTCCAATATTTTCTGTTGCTCACTGTGTCTCACACAAATGTGAACAAGAAACTGCTACAGACATATATTTCTGCTATGGTAAGAAAATCATTTTCTGTATATTTAAGTTCTTTTATAGGACAAGGAAGGAGTAAGCGGCACAAGGTCAGAATGTAAATATGATAAGGAGCATAATATATGTCTTGCGCCCAGAGCAAATGAAGTTGCACTGGGTAATTTTAAGCTACGACTGTTTTTAACTATTTTCCGACTCAGACACCAAATTTTTTTTTCAAGTTAAAAAGGGTTAAATTTTCATTCTATGAAAAAAGAAAAATTGGTATCTCAGTCGGAAAATAGTTAAAAACAGATATAATTGAAACTGCCCCACATGACTTCTGTCTCATTTGTCCTGAGCGCAGGACAAAAAAAAAACACAGACAAAATCAGCTTACTATCACATGCATTTACACTTCTCAAATACGGTGATTGTTTAAGTCTTATGAAACTATAGGAACAGTAATGCTTTTGCAATGGTTCACCTTAATCTTTGATTGTGCCTTTACACTTCTCAAACACGGTGACTGTTTAAATCTTAAGAAACTACTGGAACAGTTATGCTTCTGCAATGGTTCACCTTAGTCTTTGACTGTGCAGATATCATAAACAGAGTTTGTTGTTACCTTGTGACCAGCCCAGAAACAAGTGCATTGCTAGCAGCATCTGGAATGGTTGCCAGCCTCCCATTGACATAGTAGGAGATACAGTGTGCATTAGCCTGATCCTGTGTATATGACTGAGGCACAAACACATAACATGTCTTTTGTACAGACTGCTGGTTCCCTGAGCAAGTCACCTGATCTGAAGGGAAAATATCACAGTAAATGTTATAGAGTTGAAAACTAATCACTGTATCAATTTGAATTGTGGCACATAGAGCTAAAGTTAAGGTTAATTGCTTCTGACTGCATCAACAACAAAAGCATATGTAATTTAAGCATTTTTCTGAAATGGGATAATCAATGAATGGTAAATTTCAACAAGGACTCAATATGTGAAAATCACGAACATAATATCATCTACTCATTCAGTATATTTGAACTGATGTGTCTTGCCCTTGATGGTTTACTGAAATAAATATACAGTTGCTATTTTTACCGCAAATTCTTAAATCATATAGAAAATAGGTGTGCTTTCAGTATGTACCAATAATTGACAGACCATGCAGAATACTTGAACATTGGGACTGACCAAAAACAAATATTCATTTTTTCCAAGTCCATCAAGCACTTATGCTTATAAATCTATCAAAAAGAGCTTGCACTGCACAATTTTTAATATAAATGCTGTCAAATCATCTATCACATTTATGCTTTTCCAGTCTGTTTTATATATATCCACAGAGCCAAGTGTATTTAGACTCACATTTTTCACACACATATGGCATTGAGCTGTTGCAGTCTACTCCCATTAGTCCTGAACTCCCTATTGCTACACAATCACCCACAGTAGCATCTGTCAGGGTCTCCCTGAATACTGAAGCTTTTTCAACAGTATCTTGCCATATATAGGTTTGCATGAGCCTTGCCCATTTAGCTCCAGTGAAGTACTGTCTATCTGTAAATAAAGAAAGGAAAGAAGTTTTTCTAACCAGGTAAAAGAATGTTTTTCTTGAAGAATACTTATTTCTGAAAATCCAAAACTTATGATTGTCACATATGATTCATATGGTAAAAGAATACTGTTGATCTGAATCATATATTTAATAGTCTAATATAAAGTGAATGTAGATCTTTCTGTTGATAGTTCTTCTTTTCCATTTACAATTATTTTTCACAAATTCTAACAATTGGAGTTTTAAAACAATCATCATTATCTGTTTAATCTTCTTCCACTTCAGAATTGTTCTAGTCCCAGATCCAGGATTTCTTCTGTGCAGGACAAGAAAATAGTGCTTACACAGACAGTGTATTGTTTACTTTTGTTTGCAAACAAGTGTTCTCTCACTACAAGTATTATACACAGACATTTTACGTCTTGTGTGGGAATGAAAACACATGAATACAGGTTCAGTCTGAGAAACAGAAATGGTCTTAGCTCCTAAAGGAGACGGGTAATTATTACTTACTTGAGCTACTGAAAGCAGCATTAGAAATCAACTCATTTAGTTCTGCCTGTGAATAGTAGCGCAATAGCTGTCCCCCTTGGTTACTACAATCTGTATGGGCAGCAGGCATTGCTGCTGTTGATGTGACCACTTTAAAACAGCGTCCTCTGAAAGCTGTCCACCCACTTTCACATTCCCCTGAAATAACATAAACAGAAAAGAATGAAGTATCGCATACAGGTAGTCTTACATATGCATGATGGATGAACCACCTTGTATTTAAAGAGATTTCTATGCCTACATCGCAAACCAACACTCTCAAGTATATAACGTAAACACAAAACATTGATGAAAAGGATTGATTTGCTCACAGGACACACTTCGCTAGAAGTTATGGCATGCCACATGTCTTATTTAGCAATTATGGAACTGAACTCCATAAGACACCAGATGATGTCACAGGTTTATGGGCTTTAAATTCAAGACCTCTTAATTACATGGAATAAAGAAATCAGTCATTTAGGCAGTTGTGAATGTTTGATGTTTGTTTTATTCTATGCATATATCAGCCACTTGCCTGAATAGAGTACATACAATATCTTTTACTTTGTTAACCTTCCAGAGGCCTTTGATGTAAAGTATGAAGTATACAAATTTGATTTCTCTTTATTGTTATCAATATTATGTAGGAACAGCCTTCTGTTCCATCATGAAAGACAGTTGTATGCAAAAATAAGAGATCACAGATTAAAAACGCAGACATTTTTCAGAGTTACTGCTCTTGGGATTGTAGTATATTCATGCCAAGGAAGATTAGTGGAAATGTGAAGAAAAAGTTAAATTTAAAGATTTGTATATGTAACAATAACTACATAACTATACAGAAGGAATTGTGACACAATGAAGATTCACGACAGAGCTCTGTGCAAATACAGCCATTGACAATTCATAGTCAGAAAAAAGAGTCAAGAATGAAGACATGGCTGAATTCTGACCTGTCAATGGATAAAGGTGAGTTCACAGATATTTGAATAATCATTGACAGACTGGCTACTTTCATCTCTCCAGATCTAATGAGTGATTCAATGTCTGATCCATTTTAACAAGATTGCCTGTGATTAAAATGTTCACTAAAATGTGAAACTGATTCCTCTGAAAGCAACATGACAGTCTATAAATGTCATTTTTGTATTTTTGTTACTGTGTTTGAGGAATGTGACTGAATAAATGTTTGGACCTGGTGCACTGTTATTGATAAAGAGCAGCTAGATATAAATGAGATATGAAATAATATTTAATTAGTTTTCTTTCCAAAGCTGGCATGCAAGAAGTCAAATTCAACAACATACACATTTTTTCCAGATGAACATAATTATCTTTTGAGTCATTCCTGAAAACTCAATGACTTGAAATGCAATTTTTATTCATATAAGATCTTCACCTAGACAAGTTCAATCAAATCTGTTTGATTGAGCTAACAGATTCTGAAAGTAAATACTTCCATCTATAAAGATAAAGAAAGTTCAATACAATGGCGATTAGAAAAAACTGTATTTTAGTGTACTATAAATCATTTTGACCATTGCCAAATTACTCCCTATTGCCAGATACAAAAGATATAAGTAAGAATTATAAAGAATGAAAAATTCCTTTTTCTCTTGTTATTTGAAACATGATAAACAGAAAATTCTTAAAAATTTGCCACATCATCACAATATTTCTTTCATATTTTTGGCCTCACTTGATTCAAATAACAAGATATAAAGTGATTTTCTCATCTTTACAATGCCTGTCTTGTACAGTTTGTACTTGGCAAAAAGAAGTGACGTAGCTAGTTGAAAAAAAAAAGACTCATTGTTAGGGACCACAGGAGAGGCCATAACATCTCAATAAGTGAAAGATTCCTAATATTTGTGAATGAGATTTGCAATTTTACTGTCACAAATAGGGTGAAACTGAAGGACTAAAAAATGAAATGGAGACAAGCCTTAGCTGTATGTGTGACACTTTCATTCTGAGATATACATACTGGGCCATATTAATGTAACATATGACTTTCAAATGCTGTAGATATATAAAAGAAAACTTATTTTGTTTGTCCTGTGTTTTGAAACAGACAGAGAAACAGAGTATACCTGTTGTTAATTCAGATAAAAAATATTAGTGCACACCTAGGAATAAAATCAAAAGAAGGAAGAAAGGGGGATGAGATGAAACTGAAATGAGGTGCTATCAGTTGATAGTGGAGAATCAGAGTTTATCAGAACAAAATATCGCTGGTGGAGTGATGAAACCTCATAACCCCAGAAAGGAAAATTTTGCAGGAGAGATAAAAAACTGATTTACTATTGAATAAGAAGGTGTATACGAATCAAAATTGCTACAGATAAATGAAAACACCTTTGGAA
>JBCEWB010050518.1:0-14181 GCA_039654565.1 Peronia peronii | reverse complement strand
GCTCTCTTGTGCTCTCACTCTGTGCTATCATTAGATCACTTGTATATATTTCTTTGTAGTCACTGCTGCCCCATCAACGTCAGCTGGTCTAATAAGAATAATCTAAGTCCCGTGATCAGACGGATTATAGCTTGCAGTTTACACTGACATTCTATAACAAAACGTAAATACACCCCCATGTGAAGTGGTTTTGTCCAAGCAGTTACATCAGGTTATGAGCAAATCTGTAATGGGAATGGCCTGTGGGACAAAAGTGAGAAAACTGGCACCCATATGAAATTAACATGTCTTTGTAAATAAATCTCTTCTCCTACCATAGGGTCACTGCAAATGTTATTACATGTGAAGAAAGAGTGGAGTTGGGGGAGGGATTAGTGGAAGATATTGGTCACTAAGGTGGTCAATCTGGGCCTACACATTTCAAAGCCAAGGCGGAATCTCTATAGTCAGAACAAACATCCTGAGGTGAAGTACTAGCGCCGAGATCCAGATTGACAAGCCCGGCAAGGTGCACCGCAGGCCGTAGCAGCCCTTAGGCTGGGTCACAGCTCTAGAGTTAAACTGTTTTGCACAGTGGTGTGCTACTTCAATATTCAAAACAGTGAGTTGGTGGCACCGCTTGAAAGTTAGGTTCTCCTTTGAAATTCGAACTTCTCCATCAAGATGAACATAACCAACATTCAGGAAAGTAAAGATTACCTCTGTCTGCATCAAAAGAAAACATACTATAGAAACAATATAAGATGACCAACATGTGTAAATCTTAGTCACAGTAGGAAAACAGTATCAGAAAAGACCAATACAGAGAGTTTTACGGGCAGCAAAACTGCCAAGCACACTGGAAATCATTAGCAAAAGATCACTTTGTTGGCTTGAGAGGCATATAGAAGATACTCACATCCCAAAAAGAGTGCTCAATGCTGAGCTAAAGAATGCTCTATGTTCGAGAGAAAGATCACATTTGCAGTTCTTGGACTCCTGCAGGTTCCGTCTCAGAATTTTTAAGAACTGCTCTGAGAAGCACGAAAAAAATGGCCTAAGACAGATCACTCTTTACATAGAAATTGTCTCCAACTTGTCTGTACAAGTTTGAGAGAGAGCTGAGGGCCACAAATAAGGTACTAAAACAAAGCCAAAAAAATTCAGATTTACACGGTTATCATGTGCTTCACCTGCTGACATTGCAAAAGGCCATCAAATATTGGTACATTCAGCCACTATTCAGCCATTAAAGCCATTGCGGGAAAAAGACAGAGAACTATCATAAGAACTTGCTGCCATGGCAATAGTGCAGAATATAAATGGTTTGACTGTCTGCATAGATAAAGAGAACTTTACCATTTTATTACAAAACTTGTGTAAAGCTTCATGAGTACAGCCATGCTCAGCTGAATATTGACACTAGCCAGCTATCAAGCTTTGTGAAACCTTTGCAGCGGCCTTCAGTGGTGAAAGATCTGTGCCTGTCAGTAATCATGCATTACTATATTGCAGAATACAGACTATTCTAATGTCTGCACATAAATGAAGAGAGTCATAGTCATGACAATGTACTACAAAAATGTATAAAAAATAATACAAACAGAGCCATGCTAGTTCCATACAAGCATACTAATCTCTATTTACTAGGTTTATCAATTTCCCTTAAAATATAGTGTACATTGCACTGACATTTAGTGGTGAAGTGTCATAGTTGATTCTGTGAGCAGTACCTAAGATCTGGATCGTAAGCTTCCTCTATTTTATTCCTCTCTTTCAGTCCTCTACTTCTATAACAGGACTTGGAGAATCTTAAAATCATTGGCCCTTGCTAGCCAACCCATTTGATTCTCATTATCCCCTCCCCTCCCCCATCCATCCACTGTCCTCCCTCTGTTCTAGCCAAATGCAAGGCACTGTGAGATATGGTATTAAATTTGACACACTGAGGGTTTCTTACAACCAGTTCGTATAATTTTCATTACAACTTCTCAATAAAATGGGTATCATTTATTTGTGAACTTACCAGTTGATAAGGTATAAATTCCTGCAAAGAGGATGATGCCGATGCCAGCCATTTTGCAACCTGTCAGAAAGCTTTGCAAGCGCATAACAATCTTGGAACTAACGGTGTTCAGGCAGGCAAGGCTCACTGCGACATAGATGGAAAATGTAGAACATTGTTCCTTTCCCTCATAATAAAAAGTGCATAGCACTATCACAAGACAAAGTTCTGTATGTTCTGTCAAGTGTCACTAATGCCAAAACTGGTCTATCATTTAAAGGGGTAGTGCAACATCATTTTGTTGTGTCAAGTTTCTTTTTGTTTTTGCCTCAGATGAAATGTTAGTTATTGTAAATCCACTGACATACAAATCAGAAGCCAATGACTTCTTAAATTTAAGATTTTAACAAGTAAAGAGACGGGATTGTTCGGACGCTCGGTTTTCCGTAACTGACTGTAAACCGAGCGTGACATCATCTGTTTCTGGAAGGCATATTGACGGGATGCTTGAGTGGGCCTATTCAGTATGTAAACGATGGTGTACTGTGTGGCTGAGAACTAACTTTCGGTCGCAGGATAGTCGGGTGTTTTTAGGGACTCCTCGTTGCGCTCATGTCACTTGAACTTGGGGTTTATCGCCCCAGTTTGAAATTATTGCCATAATAAGTATGCCTAGCTCAATAGATACTCCTTCAAAAGTTAAAGGAAACTTTACCTAATAGAACAGTGAGAAATTCCATGCCAAAAGATTAAATCCTCTTGAACAGAAGAGAAGAACAGAAATCAAGGGCCAGTTGGCCCACTCAAGTCCTCTCAAGTGCTCCGAAACTACAATCAAAAGAAATGATGATCAAGAGAAGAATATCAAATAGATGTAGTCTCTTTGTTTATACCATATTGAATAATAACGCAGACTCCCCTGACCACTTGACCCACTCAACAAGTTTCGCATTGACCAGCGATCAAGCTGTTGAGAGTACAAGTGAGCTATAATTACTATGGATGAAAGCTAAAGTAGCCTATGTATCTATTAATTTATATATCGGATAGCTCTCTTGTGCTCTCACTCTGTGCCATCATTAGATCACTTGTACATATTTTTTTGTGGTCACTGCTGCCTCATCAACGTCAGCCGGTCTAATAAGAATAACCTAAGTCCATGTGATCAGGAGGATGATAGCTTGCAGTTTACACTGAGATTCTATAACAAATCGTAAATACACCCCTATGTGAAGTGGTTTTGTCCAAGCAGTTACATCAGGTTATGAGCAAATCTGTAATGGGAATGGCCTGTAAGACGAGGGGTGAGAAAATTGGCACCCATAATATGAAACTGACGTATTTATGAGTACAACCCTTTCTCCTACCACTGGCTCATTGCAAATATCATATATGAAGAAAGGGTGGAATTAGGGAGGGATTAAAGGGAGACATTGGTCAGCAAGGTGGTCTGATGTGGGCCTGCACTGTGTCACTCTGAAACTGATAGGGCTTTCCTAGTCGGCCGCGAGACATAGTACAGAGATACGCCGAAACATACGACATCACACATTAATGGCATAGAGAGCTGGCGAAAGAAAAAGCAGAATCGCAAGCCGTCTTATTTTGCAAAATAAACACATTAACGGTGATGTTTTCACAAAAATAACACCGCTAACATGTTTTTGGCTACTAGAAGTTTATTACTTTACAACGAATAGCACAGGTTGTCCGTGACTTGCACTACCCCTTTAATGGCAAAACACTTGAGACATTTATCCTTCATTCCATCAGTTTGCAAAATAGAAAAATAATAATAATAATTTTTCCTATTATTATTTGTTTTCATATCTGTTCTCTGACAATTACCTACATAAATTCAAAATCTATCTAGAAGATTTCAATTCTGATACCAACTTGAATGGGTTGTTCAAGGAGCATATCCAGGCTCCTGCACGATAAATACTTGTGAATACTAAAACTGTTTCAATTTTCCTCTAAATATTTAGCCATCCAGTCTTTGTTAGGCCCCAAATTTAGTCATAACCAGAAATTCATTTACTTTATGAAATTTAGTTATCATTCACTTGGTCATCATTCTTATTCCACTCTGATACAGAACTTCATATAGATCATAAGGACTTACTGAGAAGCCAGCCAGCTAGAATCTGCACACAAACATCATACCATCTTTCCTGGCAGGAGTTGTCTGGGATGATGGCTTGCACAATGTACAAAGATGCAGTCTGAGCTGCAAAGGCTACAAATGGTCCAGAGATAAGAATAATGTAGCCCCATGCCACAAGAAAGCCCGGTAAGTTGCCAAATGTCAAGGTAAGATACAAATAGGGGCCGCCAGCACTTTGAAAAATTGTTCCCATCTCAGTGAAGCATAAAGCCAAGGTATACACCAAAAACCCCCCAATGCATAACAGAATCAGTGTTGTTGTCACAGAACCAGACATTTCCACGATCGATCCAGGAGTGATAAAGAGAGCAACATGCCCAGTTATCGATACAAGCATTGCCACAACATTGAACAGAGTTAAGTTGCGCTTCAGTGTTGCACCTTTTCTTTCTTCAATCTCCATTGTCTTTTGTGAAGAGTCTGATTCCATGGCTTCTCCCAATGCCCTTTGGTACTGATTTCACCTTTCAAGGACTCCACTAAACATGGCAATCTATTGATGAAAATGGTCTCCTTCCATTACATTTTGCTGAGCCTGGCTGAAACACTCCACTTCCAAAATCAATCCTGCAAATAGACAGAAAAGGTTTGAAATCATGTTAAATACTTTATTTTCAGACTTTTTACTTAACCTGAAGATTTGAGCCAGCAGCTACATATATGAAATAGCAATATCTTTTGTGGGGTGCAATAGGGTGAAAAGGGTGTAATTATTCTCATGTTAATAGTATTTTAAACTGTAAGCTATCACTCCTGTGGCCAAGAAGATTTGGATCATTCTTCTCAGATCAGACAGACCAGTGTTTGATTCCCTGTGGCTACAAAGAAACAACTTATCTAATGACAGCATAGCATGATAGCACAAGAAAGCTATCTGATATGTAAATCAACTGATACATGTACATAGGCACTTTGGTTTTCATTCATATATAATTGTAGCTCACCTCTACCCTCAATAGCTTGATCACTGATCGGTGTGAAATATAATCAGTGGACCACATAGGCTGGGGTATTTAATTGTTATTCAATGAGAAATAATAAAAATTATTTATTTTGGACTGCAGACTTCAAGGTACTTGACAGGACTTGAACGGGCCATGTACTCTTTGACTTCAGCTCTTCTGTTCCGTCTGAAGGGATTTTATCTGAGCAAAACAGAATTTCCCAGTCACTTAGCAAGTTAGTAACATTTCCATTTAGTACTGAAAGATTGTCTCATGAGCTGTAGCTATGCCTATCTTGATGATAGTTCAACAAAATTCAAACTGATAAATCTTTTCAGCTTCCTCGACATGATAGGAATATCACAAGTAACCATCTGTATAATTACCACCAAGGCACAATTAAGCAGGAATTCACTTTGTAGAAAAATGCAAATTCCGCATGTCATGAGTTAAATACATAGAGATCTTTTCTTGTCCAAAGAAAACACTTAGGTGTTCCTGTCCATTACAACAATGCATTGTTCTACGAAAAGATACCAGGAACAACTGTCTTTTGCAGTCGCTACACCATCTGGCATCTTATTTGCTAATGGAAAATAGTATTTGCTTCTGTAGTGATGGTACTGGCCTCACAAATGAGTTTGGGCATGATCGCTTCCCAAATAAATGGAGACTCTATAGATTCAAGCAAAGCAAGCTTGAAAGCTATGTTGCTACGCAGTCACAAGGGTAAACCTTCTGTGCTGTTGGCACATGCAGTGGGCTTAAAAGTAAATTTATGAATCAATGGATCTTCTTAACATGTATACCTATCTTTCAAATGTTTGCACACACGATATGGCTATCCAGCCTCCTAGGTTCTGGAAAATCCTGGGACTAGGTAGAATCCAAATTGTAATAAGAGGCTATTCATATATCTGAGATCAAGCATCACTGAAATGTCCCTCAGATTTTTTTTTTAAAAGAGTACATCATAGATTTCTGTCTCATCATAATTAATGTGATTCTGATCTTTAACTGAACAACATGAATTATTAATTCATAAATAAATCGGGCGACCAGAAGTCAAGATGTCAAAGTGTCAGGATGTCAATCATTGTGTTCAAAATGTCATTTCACTATTACCAGATCAGTGGAACAAGCAGTCCAAAAATTAAAAGTTTGAAACACCAGTATGTGAGCTAGAGAATGATGGCCAAACGAGTGCAGACAATGTAGACTCACACATTCATTGCTAAAGTCCAGATCCATCGAATGAAACAACTGAAGAGCTCTATCATCTCTTCTAACACAGCTTCAGGAAACAACAAAATAAAATATGATAATGACAGTCCACTGGAATAAAGCTGTACAATTGGAAGGAGGAGTTCTATTCTTACTTTAAATATTGCATTACCATTTTGTCCCATCAGTTACAATTTTGTGTCCCATCAAAGAGACAGCCCTGAAGCGCAAAAGACTTGTTTTTGGATGAAAGTGCTTTATCCACAAGTTGAGATGCTTTGTCTGAATGTACAAAAATATGTTTTTCTATTTTCGATGGCAAAATTCCAGAATCTTTTTCATTTTGCCAATCCATGTAAAAGACAGTTACTTTTTCTGTCCCATCAGATACCAATCCTGAGAGATATAATTACGCAATTCAATTTATCTTTGGATTGAAATGCACGTTCTGTTCATTAATCTGCCATTTCCCTATTGATTTTGAGGTAAACAGTCAATAAAATTAAGTCTGAATAATTTTGTGCATCATTTTTTATCACAAAGTGTCGTCTGAATGTCCCATCAGTTACCATGGAATGACCCAATTATAATTAATTGATAGACTCTTTGAATGTCTAAATTAGTAATTAAAATGCAACTATGGTTTACTTTTTTTTTTTTACTCTCAGCATTATTCTATGACAGTACTACTTAGTAAAATTGAGAACCCTGAATATTATAATTATAAGTGCTAGCTAAACTCTGACTTTTAGATGTGAAATCAGCCACCCAGAGCAACTTAAAAACACATAATGGTTCCATTTGAAGGAAAAGTTGAAATTTGTATTTTTCTTTTTCAAATACACCAAATCATTTCTAAATTCAGAATAAGGGAAATGTTAAAATATTCCCTGGAATGAATTTTGGCTAAGCTGAATATCCTCAATTATTATACAATCACTAGACTTATGTGACCAAGACATACTCTGTAAACGTATATTAAGATCACAAACAGCACCATTAAAATATATATTGTATAAACACGAATACCTATCTTTCAAATGTTTGTAAACAAGACAGGGCTACCCAGCCTCCCAGGGTAGGAAAGTCCTCGGATTGGGTAGAATCCAAATTATAATAAAAGGCTGTTCCATATGTCTGAGATCAAGCATCATTGAAATGTCCCTCAGATTTTTTTTTGAAATGAGTACATCATAAATTTCCTGTCTCATCATAATTAATGCAGTCCTAATGACTTTAACATGAATGATTAATTCATAAATAAATCTTATTTACCATAATGATGCATCTTACAGAAAGCCTGTACTGAAATCAGTTATGCCACACTACAGTAACAGTGTCTCTTTCTGAACAGCAGAACTGCACCATTCGTTATGATAATACAAGATAACACAGATCACAACAGAGACATAATGGATCCATTGAAATTCAGCACATTAAATGTAAAAAACACAAATGGATCATGAACTTGAATTAATGGCTTCTATAAAATAGCATAACATTACTTACTGGTGGCAGCTCAAATATATTGCTACAGTGAAATTTAACTGAATTTCTCATAACATGTATTTCAACATAAAACAGTTTCCATTATAATTACCAGCAGCAGTTACAAAGTATGTAGTACAGATATCCAGTCTGATCAATTTCTCCAACGCCCGTTTCCCCACCTCTCCAGAGGAATAAATGGTTACTAGCTAGCTTTATCTGTGTGTGTGTGTGTGTGCATGGGAGGGGGAGGGGGGAGGGATGGGGGGGGGGGGGGGACTAACTCTTAATCCATCAACAGAAATAGCTCAGCAATATTTTTAGCTGCTGCTCTTGGCAAATGTTCCTGTGTATACAAGGGCCAGATTGTTAACAGATTGTTTCTGTTGCTGAAATGTCTGAGTGAAAAGACTTCTCTCTGCAGCACAAAGATACAAGTATACCTATTCAGGATGGCCTCTCTATCTTTTTTTTTTTTAGAAAGCTGCTTTGTGCCATCTAATCTATGTCCACCTCATTCTCTGTACCAGGCAGCTACCATCTATAGCTCAACAGTGAACAATTTTATTGTGACAAGTAAAGGGCTAAATGAATCATCTGAATCTCAAGTTTCCAGGCTATGTGAAGTTTGAGGATAAGGCCAGTGCCACCAAAATCTGTTTCAGGTTAACAATTTTATGCTTTATGAAATATAGTTTTTTTGTCCTGCCAGCTCCTCAGTCTCTCTTTCATCTTACTGATAGTAACATGAGATCCTGGGGTGTTAAAACTGAGACTAGAGGAAAAATTTGGCCACTCATTCAGCTATAGGAAGATTACAAAGAATGTACCGAGTGATAATGAAATAAAATTTCATGAATAAATGAAACAATTGGAGATGCAGATCAGAGGAGAGTCTTATAATACATGGTATAATCTAGGATATATCAATCACTGTAAACTATCTTTGGAGATTTCACTAGATGAAGCTCAAGGCATAATATGGATGGTGGTTAGGAGAGGGAGGGGATATGGTGCATTGTAAAACAAAGACTGCTTATGACTTGACTGGTAATATATTTCAGCATGCATACTTGTAGTTTTACATGTTCTGTCTGTGGCCACAGCTCCTTCCTATACTCTGCCTATACAATGGAATCATTCTGAATATCAAGTAGATCTAGTATTTCAAAATCCGACTGTAAATAATTATGCAAAATATGTCAATGTGGTCTTTTCAATTAAAATTGGCATAGTAGGCATGGTAGCTGTCTCACTATTTCTTTGTCCTCTTCCTTGCTGTTGTTACAACTGTACAATAATCATCCACAAATAACGCTTTAGATCTAATTGTTCATAGTGAGTTCTCTTATCACATGATAACCACACAATATTAAAGGAAACGTTCCCTACCATGACTTGAGTATGATATTCAGAATAAATCCATTTTATGCAAATCAAGGCCATGCTTGATAATCGATTTACATTCCCATCTAATTCCTCTTGCTGGTCAATTTATTATTTTTACTCCTCATTTACAACACAAGTTTATACATCACCAAGACTGATCGACTGATGGAGTTCATCTATTAGTGCATCTGTATCAATGTCATTCACGTGTAACTGAATATGTCCTATGAACATGTGCAGATCTGAAAGATAAATGGCAGTCCGTGGTTATCATAACCACACGCAAACACAAACATGAAACTGTCTGATAAGATAATCTGGTCGTGATGGATCTGCAATGCTAAAAGCTAAGTCGACCTTGACACTGACATGACTCTGAGCAGTACCTCCCCGCCTCTCTTTTCTCCTCCCTCTTTTCTCCACCATTCAAGTCATACCATAGTAAAAAACCAACGGGTATAGATCTAGCTCTAGATCTAGTATATTTATTTCTACATCTATATCTAATTTCTAAATCAATACTGCTTAATCTAGATCTAGATATCTAGATGTGCATCAATTATGTCATCATCTAAATCTAGAACCTAGATCTAGATCTAGATCTAAATCTCGGGTGACTTTTTGTGTTGCATCATTCTTGGACAGATATGTTTCTTTTTCCTAATGTTATTTTACATTCCATGAGCTCGATATGTCCGACTGAGAAGGAGCTCTTACATTATCATGCTAGACCTAGAGATCTAGATCTAGATGTAGATCTAAATCTAGATCTATCTGTGGGCAAATCTACTGTCTGTCGGCGCCGACACAACCACCCTCATGAGGTTGAAAGGTGTAAATACAAAGAGATTGTGACCGTAACCTGTCATCTCGATCTACTGGCTTGTCTTCGGGCTAAAATTTAAGTAAAATCTTGACCACAAATCTGGGTCTAGAAAGGCTAGACTAGTCTACTTGTTTTCACAACTTTGCATTGTTATACATCAGTTTTTCAGCAACAGTTTTGTATAAATTAACTGTGTAAACACAAAGCTGATTAGGCCTACCTTATAGATTAGGCCTTGAAGGATAAACTCCACACTGTGCAATGTAAACAAAAATATCGAAAGGGAAGTAATGCGCTCAGGTGCACTGATTCCTATTAATAGATTTTGAAAATCTAGACTTGTAGATCTAGATCTATTTGTACAGTAAATCTGTCTATCTGTAGTCCATGGCAGGGGTTCCCAACCGGGGTCGCGAAGCCTTGACAGCGGGTCGCGTACCCGTGTCAGAAGTGACTTGGCATCAAATTAATTTCAGTTCATCAATTACATGCTTTATTCTCTTCTTTTTTGTTTTTGTTTCAGTATTTCTTTCCTTCTCCATACAGAAAATAAAATACAACGGAAGCTGCTGATAGTAGAGTTGGGTCGCGTGAGTTTCAAGCTCTGGTGTATGGGGTCGTGAGTGTAAAAACATTGGGAACCACATTAATTTCTAGGGGCTCCTGTGAATCGTAGTTGTAGTTATTGATTTATTTCGATAATTTAAGTTTTAAAGTTATTCAGAGCTGACAAGATGCTCCATTCAGGTACAGCTACTGAACCGCATAGTTTATTTATCTATGGTTTTTGCACCTGGCCATGGATAAATATCAATGTATTTGTTATCTGGAGGAAGCAATTTACTTGACACATATTGCAATAAGTCCAGGATTCAAGTCATTGTGAAAATAACAACGAATAAATAACTGGCGAAATTCAAAGTCTATAGGATAATCCGAAAGCTTCACTATTGCATGAGCACCGTTTTTATAACATATATGACCATAAAAACGTTCCAACTGAAGTATGTATAAACAAATAAATATAGATTTAATTGGGGTGGGAAGGGAGGGGGGGGGGGTGATGCAGACTTGTCATGTTTTAATTGCGGAAACCATCTATGGTAACAACGACAAGCGTATTTGATCGTAAGCTCTCCTGATATACATTTGATTGCTATCTCTGTAAATCAAAATCAATAAATAAGCTGTTATTTCGTGGGCAATCAGTGTACCTGATGAAATGATATACATGTAAATAGTATAAACTTGTTTTCAGTGTCTTAAATTGCTACATCCCAAGCCTCCACTCATAGGCTGCTTGATAGTAAAAGCTCGTCACTGCTGTTAGTCTGACAAAAGTGAATGTTGGGGTCCGCTGTTCGCATTCTTTTTAATTGAGTTTATGTGATTCATATAAACATTGGACAAGACCATTATGATTTATCATGGTCACTGCCCCTTGTTCATGATAATATAGGCCTACAATCATTTAAAAAAAAAAAAAAAAAGTGTGCAGTCTTATGCCTTTGTTACCAACCCAAAGGTGAGCTGCAGGCCATCTTCCAGCCCTTGGCAGCTTTGCTTTGTAGTTTCTGTGTGACGAATGTATTACGCTGATTGGAGAGATTGTGTAGTGTATAGATAGAGTTGCCTCCGTACCTAAGCCGACCGGCGAACCGAGTCCGTGGTGGCCCGTTCCGAGATTAAGCATCCTCTGCGGGCACCAAGTGTGGAGGGCGACCTGGAGGGAAAGCGGTTGCTTGCAGATCTCCCATCGAGAGCACTAGGGCAGGATAGGGAAGAGCTGGCTCGGGGCAGAGGGGCCCTCGAGCTTCCTAACGGTGCCAAGCCAGCACCTCGGATCCGAGCTCACCAGGGAGCGCCAGGCTCGCAGTCACGTAACTGGCGACAGCTACCAGCATATGAGGCCTTCAGTCATCACTCACTCAAGGCGCTCCCTACCCAGATCCATATGTCACGGGGTCCCCGTCCCCAGGAGACCTGACCGCTCCACCCAGAGCCATTGCCGTCCGCCTCAGATGACGGGACGGCCCGCGATTCAGCCTCCTGGCTCGTGCATCATGCAGCACTCGCTGCAGGTTAACACGGCTTCGTACACTTCTTCCAACCTGCCGGACCATTTCGCAGGAGATCAGATACTCGTCTGATGCCAGCAGATCTCTTTTTGAGACAAGCAGACGTGTGGTGAAAAATTTGGGGGGTTTCCTCGGCTTTTCCTAGCTCTCAGAGCCGTGAAGGCAGGGACAGCCTATTCACTGAGCTTCTCTCACGAAGCCTCGGCCAGCACCACCCGACAAGCCGGGGCGCTCACCTCTTCCCAGCCCTGTCAGGCCGGGTGGTCCAGCGTCCGCAACCCGTCCCACTCGGACAGCACCTGCCCCCTGTCGGGGGTGCTAGGACAGTGCTCATCACAAACTATATCGAAGAGGAGGAGCTGTGTGAGATAACCCGCTCACTCGGGCAACCTACTCCGGTCAGCTTTTTGGGTCAGAACAGGACCCAACGCACAGTAGCTACCAACGGGAAGGTAGGAGTCGGGGTTAGCCATTAACGGCAGAGAACCCACATGGTCCGGTCTATCACTATCGCCATAGCTCAGGTCGAGACCCTTGCTATTCATGCACCTTCACACGACAACTTCAACAGGCAAACTCCTAGGAACCGCCCGCAGAGTCATCGAAGCTACCGCAGATTCTTTTGTTTTTGGCGGTCATAATTCTCTCCCAGATTATTTATATATTGTCACGCATTTTTTATTGGCTATACCGCCGAAATAGCCGTCCCGAAGAGGATGAAAGTCTCAGTAATTTTTCTTTTGATTTTTTTTTCTTAAGTTTATCAATCCTACGAAAGTACAATTATCTCGGCTTTACGTGGCTGTCTTGTCTTTGGTGAGAAGACTGCGGGTAGAAATTTTACCCGGACAACGCTGCCTCCGCCAACAACTGGTCATCCGATTTTTAACTACCAGGTGTTCTTTAACGTGCGTAACGTAGGCTTACCCACGGGATCTCCGAAATATATTCTCTCTTATCCGAGAAGGCTTGCCGTCGGGCTACACTACCCAAGAAGCCAGGGCGACCGTTGAGTCACTGAAAAAAACAACAACAAAAAAATGCACGCTTCAATCTTCGTACCCTTCCCATTCCTCGATGACAGGATCCGCGAGTCGAACATGCGAACACAGCCACCGCAACCCCCTTGCGTCGTATCGTGATAACGAGTGAATGTTGGCTTTATTCACAAGTCAGTGGATACTTACCAAGTTCGACGCCATTTAATATGCTTGATGTAACAGATAGAATGAATAAAATATTTCCAAGTTTTCAAACCCCTATACGTTTAATTCGTTCTCCAACAAACATTTATCTTCTACTGGACACAGGAAATAAACGAACCTGACAAAATCTATGCAAAAACGTAAAAGTTTATACAAATGAGTACTTAGGCCTATCGATATCCCCTGCCCCTTCCTCCCCTTATAAATGCTAGCTCTTATGTAGATCTTCGTGTTTTTGTTTTGGTCTCAATCCCTGCCTATACAAATTATAATTATATTCCCTCATCCGCACCATGGGCATTTACAGTCATTTTGGTATTAAGCACAATTTGTCGCACAAATTTAATGCAGGAGGTTGAAGGTGGTATTTCAGGAGGGGACAGTGTTCTTGAGGTCAGGCGTCCCTTTCTTGATGGAGATGTCACTGAGTCGACTCCTACCAGGAGACGGGAAAATGAAAACCCAATTTTTGCCAGTTCCTCGACGATCTCCTCGCTTCTTGGGCTGAGAAGTCAGAATTCTAACCTTCTCAGATGATGGCGAGTGTATTTTGCAAAGAATTCTGGACACGTTCAAAATATAAACAACATATCTGTGTTGGTCAAAATTGCCTAAAGTTGTGATGGTATTTGCTACTGTTCTTATCTTTGCTTACGTTACGCTCTATATATGTCTTTCAATCTCCTGGTGGAGGTTAAATCGACGGTTCTTTGTTAAAAAAAAAAATCCAGTCTTAAAAAATCTTGTCTTCACTTTTGACAAAAGAGAGAGAGAGAGAGAGAGAGAAAAAAAAAAAAAGAATCCGGTCTTCACTTTTGAGAAAAAAAAGTGTTTAAGAATCCTGTCTTTAAAAAAATCATGTTTTCGATTTGGGGG
>JBCEWB010050507.1:0-14182 GCA_039654565.1 Peronia peronii | reverse complement strand
TAAACTGATCTCGCTGGCCAAATTTTCGAGCCCGCTTGGCTCTTCGTCGGGGCAATAATCATCATCATCATCATTTTTATAAAAATGTCTTAAAGTATAAAACGATTGTCCAAGGAACCAATGAAAACACCAAAAAGAATCACATTGCAGTAACAGTATGAAGACTTCGATATTGTACAAACTGAATAAATTGGTATCACTTGCCAAATTTTCGAAATTAGTTGGCTCTTGGTCAGGGCAATAAAAAAAGAAAAAAAAGAGATCACAATATCATCATCATTATCATTTATTTAATGTCTTGAAATCTAAGACGACCATCTACTGGCAACTAATCAAATACACTAAAAAAAGAAAAAAGAAATATGAAGAACTGGATTTTGATCAAATTGATATACTAGCCAAATTTTGTAACCCATTATGTTCTTCGTCAAGGCAATAAAAATTTTAAAAACCTATAAAATGTAAATAGGATACTGCTGTGTAGGAAAGAAAATGATAATTAATGATTTGCTTATTGTGTCATTCTCATCATCTTCATCATCATCATCATCATATCATTATCGACTTTTCCTTCTCTCTCTTTTCTCATTGTTCACCCACCTTACATCTGGCCAGTCGATCAGTGGCGGTGGAGCTTGAGGATTGGCTGGCGCCTCGCAGATGACGTTGTGAGGCCACTTCACATTGCAGGGGATAGACTGGACCTGGTTCAGCCTGCTCCATGCGTTCCAATAAAAACAGTCAGTTAACCTGTTCGCTCGGCTACTGCAAAGAGATTCACGTTGTCAAGATAACATGCTTATAATGCCCTCAGTAATTTATACTCTCACGAAGTCATGAAAGATGACGAGTACAAGAAACTAAACAACTCATGATTAGGTACAAAGTTCTTTTTGTCAAACAAAACAGAAACGACACATAGAAAAACAAAGTGTGCCGATTTCTTCAAGATAAAAGAGAACAGTTAATTGCAGGTAAAGTCTAAAAGTTTAAGACAAAGAAAGAAATGAGGAGATGGCGTGACGCCAGTGATAAGACCTTTAATTTATAGCGAGCATTAGTGGAAAAATACACCCGGAATGTTCAAGGGAAGAATTTTTATTTTCTAGTTTATGATTGTTTTCTTCTACGTTTTACTCCATTCACAGCAATGTCATGATAGACGGTCATACCAGATGTCCCCGCTTGTTGCTGTCCTGGGCAATAATGTTTATGTTTGAGTAGTTCCTGTTTATCTTATTGTCCTATCTGTCTTTTTCTGTAATATATAGTCTTAATAAAACATTAAATTGACATTTTTTCTCACAGGGTTTTCCACCCATCCGAGAGCGTCGGTTCCTTGTCTCTGTTTGAAATCTCCAATCAGATGCTATTTATTATGATTATCAAAAATCAAAAAGCCTTCGTAATGTAGAACAAGGATATCTGAAATTTATACTTCAGAAAATTACTCTACATTGTGATTCTTCATACATTGTTAAATATAAATTACAAATCATGAAACAGTCAAACATATTTAGATCCGATAGAATGGTTTAAGTGAATGGGCTATGCCAGATGAAAAACGGCTTTGTACTATTCTAAGAAGACAAAACAAGAGACAGGTACAAGAGAAAAGTGCCTGAAGGAGGGCATTTTATGTACAAAAAAATTAATTAATTGAAAAGAAAGACAAAGTAAATAAATAAAGAAAGAAAGAAAGAAAGAATGTCAGAGGCACGTTAAAGCTTCAGCTTACTAGTTCTCGTTCAGATGATCAAATGCTGTGGTTCCATCCGCCCACTGCAACAGTTTCTTATATAGCTGTCCAGAGCTGGACTTCATACGTTCCAGGCCAAGGTAAACGTTAAAATGGCGAGCGGACGAAGCTGTGAAATAAAGTCATGGAACATTCCATTAGTATCATCATCATGCAGCAAGTCTGTTCTGTAAATATTCAGACGTAACTGGTATGCACCGGAACTGAGTAATCTAAAGATTACATAGACACGTAAACAAACGCACCACAAATGACAAAACATTCGTCTATTAAGATTCTGGCAGTGATTTAGTGCATCACGTCCCAACATATTTTCCGAGTTACTGTACACAATACTTTGCCTCACCTTAGCAAAGAGCACGACTAATTCCTTTCATTGTGTTATTCCCAAGGCTTTGAAAATAATATATTTGTGTGTCGTCAGTCCTGCGTCCCATAATACAATGGATGTCGTCGGTCCTGCGTCCCATAATACAATGGGTGTCGTCGGTCCTGCGTCCATGAAAAACGCAAAGAGTCTCGGAATTTTTGGCCCTCTTGAAGCAGGTGTGACATTAGTTGTGTAAGAAATTTAGCAATACAAAATGTGTATGTGTACATTTGGAAATTGTAATGCTGTTTAACTCAATCCAGTCATTTCCATCTAATGCTGGGGAGATATTCATCTTTTGCTTGGCCAGTTATGTTTTTAAAATGCTTGACTTTATCAACCAGAAGCTGGTATGGGTAAAATGGATACCGTAACAAAAAGAAAAAAGCGAGACACTGTCAGGAAAGAGTTAAAAAGAACCTTCTCCTACAGTAGGGAGCGAGTGCAAATCATAGTGGACTCTGTTAAAGTGTTCGCCTCTTTGTTGTCATTATGCTCTGTGATCATAGCTCATTTGTGCACTCAGTCTGTCTGCCAAAGCTTATTAGTCTCAATACACAACAGTTCCAGAGGTGGGAGGAAAAATCATCTCCTGGACAGTTGGTGAGTTCTGTAACGTTAACTTTAACTGTGTGAATGGTTTTTGTTACCTCTGGTGGATCGTCTGGTTTTAGCCCTGAAATTTTGAACTGCTGCAGTTTTTCTGGGGTAATTGTGCGGGTCTGTATGACCCGTTTACAGTCCTTGGTTAACTAGGGCTTGTCTTTGGAAATCCACAGATCCTGGGGATACAGGCCTGGACAATATCCAAGAGAAGAGAGTGTCTTGGGACTCTTCTATGGTAGATTTAGAAGTAATTGGATAGAATCGAACGCTATAAACTATCTCAAGATTGTCCTTGCAAAGTTCAGCGCCTAGGAGAGTGGCGGTCACCAGAAGGAACGGAATCAGGCAGATCGGAAAGTGGTCCGATCCATGCAGGACAGCCATGACCAACCATCAGCAGTCTACGGAGAGGGAAGGGTGACAAAGAGAAATGTCGATAGTGGAGATTGATCCAGTCGCCAGATGCATGTATGTCAGGACTGGATTGTTGATACGGTATAGACCAGAGTCGGACATCAGTCTCTCGATCTCTATATCTTTTGCGTTGGTGCAGGAGCTTCTCCAGAGAGACTGTGGGCATTGAAAGAACGAGGAAAATGGATAAGGTAGGAAGCTGCCCCAGAAGGAGAGTTAAATCAGCAGCGGCTAGGGTTTCTGTATGAGGCAGAATAGGTGGAACAGGTGGGGATCGGTCTGTAACAGTCACGGTGGCCGTAACAGCTGGTAATGGAGTGTTGAGTAGGATGGGTAAGGGGGAGGAGGGGGGGATCCACCTTTGAAAGTTTTAATGCTGGCGCCAGAAGTTCTTGGCTGTGACGCGGATCTCTGAGAACCCTTGGGTTTCTTAACAGGAGCTCTCCTGTAAGAGCTGCCACCGGAATCTCTTCTTCACGTCTGTGCTTGGTGGCCTAAGATATTCACCGAGTACCTTCAATCAATCGACAGTTACGCCTCTCTCTTCTTACTAAAGAACTGTTTCCCCTTTTAAAATTTCCATTCTGCCGTATTTCGTGTCCCCCAATAAATTCGACAAAATCGACACTGCTGTCTGAGGAGAGCGAAGATATCATCTGTAACACCCAGTTCCACGACACCGGTTGGAAAAGGCCACTCTATTGTTAGCGAAGGCTTCCTCGCCATCATTCAGCTGTAGATGTTGCCAATAAAGCACTTGTTAAGGAGATTCTTATGGAAACAGGCGAATCCCATCTCTTGCTACCATTGTCCTGATTTTCCACACTGCCACCTCAGTCGACCAAACAATGGAGCTGGGATAAATTTCAAAGCCGCCGATTGGCTGAAGAACGGCTGACTCTGTCACAGTACTGGCTCGCATGCTTCGTCTCGACTGCTTTGGAACATAGTGGAAACTGGTTTTTAAAGCAATCCTTTCAAGGGCCACTGACAGCTATCTCGATGACGAGACAATCCGGATGGCTGTCGTTCTACAAGTCGGCCTTCGGATCTGCCAGGGATACCGTTGCCGCTGTTAAGTCGCTGTGGACGAATTTGGCCTTCATTCCTTGTCGTGCCGCTACGGCGTTGGTAGAATTCCCTCGTCACGTCACGTCACCCTACAGCGATGTCGTAAAGCAAGAGCCCGATTCTGTCAGGCTGTTTTCCATCTTGGAACCGGTCGGTTTGGAACGATTAGACGGACGATGTCCGGATAGGACTACTTTTTTCCCTTTCATGAATGGGAAGCCCCTGGCCGTGGACGTCATCTGTGGGGATTCATTTTTGGCGGGCAACATTTGTTCTTCCGTGGCTAGAACGGGATCAGTGGCGAGGATAGTGGAGGCAAGGCGAAATCAGACCACTTCCATTTTGTCAAATCATCGGTGTCGTGGATCCTGCGTCCTTGAGTTTGTTGCGTATGGTCGGCAGCAGAATTTCAGCGGTGACGCATGACAAACATTGTTTAAAAGACTCTCCTTGGCGATCGCCCGAAATAACGCCTTCTCAGTCATCACATCCGCGATGCAGTCGTTGCTGTGGCCGGAAATTACCTTCCACTAAATAAAATTTCATGTTAATAAGACAAATAGCGCCCGAGAACCGAGAATGAAATCACAACCCACAGAATTAACTCTACTATATAGCATACTATGCAAAAGACTATTACAGGTCTTTCCACACTGAGGTCAGCATTGTCTTTAAAACTATGTTATTATTATGACTGATACTATTTTTAAACCAGTATATTTTGAATTGTACAGGTTTGACGTTCAATATTTTTCCTTTATAAATCTGCTTGTTCATTTATTTATTATCTTTGTTAAAATATTGCACATATTCGAATGGGTTATAATCGCAATCTCCATACAATGGGCATAATTATTATCCCTAACCAAAGCTTCTTCGCCTGTCAGTAGATTATTCTCAAACAGTTTGGTAAAAGACCCGCTTTCATTCTGTATTCGACAGGCCAATCAAGTGAAGCGAAGTGAACGCACGCTAATAGTCTATCCCCAGGAATGCTGTTGCTATTCACGGTGGTTCCTAGTTTGTTTGTTTGTGTTGGGGTTTAACGGCACATCAGCACGATAACGGCACTATTGTGCCAAAACACGGTGGGTACGGTAGTTTCTAGATTTCGATGAAAGATATAGTACAATACTGGCTGATTATAACCAACGTGAAAAACGCCTGACCTATGAAATAACTGTAAACAAAACCGTCGTTTCCTGACATTTTTAGAGTGATTTTGTGACTTTCAAATGACCTCCACCTTATACGGCACCAGATTTGGAGAGTAAAACAGCATTAATGAGATAAATCAATTAATTGGATGTTTATGAATATAGACTTTTGGATTTGCTGGTAAACATAATAATTGAATTTTTGATATTTTGAAACCGATTTCTATTTTCTAAGTGGAAATAACATTGGCAAAATAAATACATCAGCAATCAGTTGAAAACAGGTAACAAGCGTAGCATGGAGAGGAAGACTAAGCATAAGTCTTATATATCTCGCAGCCAGTCGAAATGAGACGTAAGTTGCTGGACTAGAACGGAGAATTTTTGCTTTGAATGTGATGAGGGGGGTCAGACATCGAATTTTTTTTTTAGTCCACAAATCGAAAGTACATTCATTTCTGAACAAGACAATATCGGTCTTACCCTAGATTTATAAATATTTCTTCATTAAAATCGGGTTTTTTTGTGGGGTAGGTATGTAGATTTATGCGTTCGACCATTCATTTAAACTCGATTTTCTCGGAATTTCGGTCACTGCTGGAGTGTCCCCCTTGTCTCTTTAAACTGCAATATCTCTGGCTACAATAAAGCTAGCTCAGAATATTTTTCACCACCTGAAAGGGTATGACATAAGCTTTCACATGGAACCCAATACCCCATATGATGAAAAATCGACATGTGTCTCATTTTGACTGGCTGCGAGATATTTATGAATTGATCGATCATCCAAGAAAATACATCACACTCAGATAAAAACATTACCTTTCAAGTATCTGCTGATTACCCTGGCTTCCTGGCGGGTGTTGAGAGCCAGTAAATGTCCATGGTATTTTTCACGGCAATAGTCTTCAGCTTCGGGCCAGGTTAGATCCGTGGGTCCTTTCTTTAAACCCAATATGGAAACAAAATCAGAAGGACAATGTTTTTAATATACACTGATTTAGGTGCAGACACAAATCATACTAGGAATAGAATCTCAGCTGTGTAATAAAGACAATAAATGATTTCCCACCACATCATATGCCTATATTTTGAGACTAATTGACTAAAAATGACAGACCCGAAAGGAAAAAGGTACAACATTCTTCATCCATCAATCCAGTACAAACAAACTCGCACACATCCATTGTTCACCCATTCTCCCCGGAGCCCTCCAAAAAGTATTCTCTCTGGTGTATTGTGGGCTGATCTTTGATTGCCTAGAGTAGCACTGCTACCGTTGCCTTAAAAAGTGGAATTTTTTTTTGTAGATGTATCATTGTCTAGATCCTGGACGGCTGCGTAGACGACGTTTCTAATTATGAACATGCCCTCCATATACATTAATAAAACAAAACTCCAGTTTAAGATCCAGTGTCTTTTCAATATATAGATCTCTCTTCTTCTAGAATCAAACACAATTATCAAATTAACACTACATACTAAATCCTGGGGTGCACCAGTCGCTTAGAAAACGTCAGTTGGAAGTTTTAAAGAGTGACTTTAAAATTTAAATGCATTTCAAAGTGACAAACCTGGAGCCAGTAACAACTGTGATTTTGGCCACCTGGACTGTAGTCTGTCCATCCTCCTCTCTTCTGACATTCGGCCACTCGAGGACATAGCTCCCCTGTCTCATCCTCCCCTGTGAGCAACAGAACATCGTAATAGAACACAGCAATAACACACACTAACAGAAAACGATGAAAGAACAGTACTAGAACACCTCGAAGGACAAGGTAACAGAACACAGTAAAAGAACACAGTAATAGAACACAGTAATAAAACACATCAATAAAACACAGCAAAAGAACACAATAATAGAAGGCAGTAACAGAACACAGCAATAGATCACAACAGTAGAACACATTAATAAAACACAACAATAGACCACAGCAGTAGAACCGTGATAGAAAACAGTAATAGAAGACCATAAAAGAATACACTTAATAGAACACAATAGTGATCTTCCTTGAAACTGTTTTAGTCAAGCAGTGACTACTCCAGAGCCACTTCCGTTTATTGATGATGTTTCCCAAACCTAAGACTGGCACTAGTTTTAAAAAGATAAGAACATCTGCTAACTTTCACTGTTCAGTCTGGAACTGTTGTCTAAAGAGACCCATTTACGACCAAGGAGAATCGTAATTTCGCTCGACAACGAAACACTGACAAGTAGACCTGATGTGAATGGGAAAATTAATGACTTGATCAAGCCAGACGGCGTTAAGGTTCTGCCTGGTGTTTTTCGTCAAGCCGTCAAGCCAAAGTGACGCCTGGTCCTTCTTCCTCTATTAAATGGTGAGCTATGAGGTGCATGTCGTGTTTTGTGGGTGTCTAGACTGAATGCGCCAAAATTGAACTGACAGGTCGAATTGAGCGTGAATGAGAAAGGTTGTCAAGCCAAACTGAAATTATGGTTGATGATTTTGATCTGACCGTGAATGGATCCATAAAGCGACATCTCTAAACAAAAGTCTCTTTTAAATCTAAAGGCACTGTCAGCTCAAACGTCCCAGTTCTCATGTTATAGATTTAGTGCATACTTGTATCACAGTAATTGCCCAATCAATCAAATCAGAGTCATCGTAGTTTGTGGCTACACCCAACCAACTAACAGTTCTTCTATCCTCTTCTTGGTTTTTTTTTGTCACTGGGTATCCTATCCTGAACGACCAGAATTAATTTTTTAAATTTTAAATTCCTATTCTGACAAACTAGTGTTAACACGAAGTTCATTTCTTTGGGCATCAGTAAAGAACATTCTATGTAATCGTGGGAAATGTTATGCAAAGCTTTGCATCTCCTAAAATCACATTGACAAGCAGAAAAGAAAAGTGTAGTAAAAAAAGTAGAAAAAACAAGATGACAGTATGTCGCATCACGTGAAATGCCAACTGGCACCACTGGTGGAATAGAGACATCTCAGGCTGGAAACCCAAGTGTCAACATTGTGGAAGGTATCACCTACCTTCGTAACAGTCAATCCTGATGTCACATTTAATATAGTCTGGCACTCCATTAGAACAGTCCACGTAACTTTGCCATAGGTAAGGCACGAACTGATCATAGTCCACAAAGCGATATCCGAGATCGAATGCCCTAAAACCTCTATGACCTCGAGAGACGAAGGAAATGGTCAATCTGGAATTTAAAATGATATTAAATTTGTGTGTTTGTTTAATGGACAATTCAGTTCACATTTTTTGACTTTGAAGGAAGGCAACTTTGAAACTGAAAAACAACAACAAAAAACAAAAACAAACAAACAAACAAAAAATCCACAAAAAATACAGGGATTAAAAAAATCATAGTTGAAAACTGTAGAGTGGATCTTTTCCCAGTGGAAAAGTTATTGTACAAATTACGCCCGCATCAATAGCAGAGCATGTGACATGTTGTGGTCATCATCGTGATGAGCAATCACTGGA
The DNA here is from genome assembly GCA_039654565.1 of Peronia peronii. NCBI lineage: Eukaryota > Metazoa > Mollusca > Gastropoda > Systellommatophora > Onchidiidae > Peronia > Peronia peronii. Next base: position 5,335 of record JBCEWB010050507.1, on the reverse strand, counting down.
CCACCATTTCACAATGATGCCGAGGGAATTTGTATCATGTGAAAAAGGTTTTGGACTGGAGCATAAGAAATAATGTTTAGTGCGTGCACCTGTTACAGAAAAATATCTTTCCAACATAAACATTAATCAACGAAAAGATAAATTTCATGATTAATTATATAACAAACCGATAAGATTCCGATCTTCTTCAACACAAACATCTCCCTAGACCTGATGGATAGCTGTTTTTTCGCTCGCAAAGATCACTTGGAAGATGGAGTGGAACCCAGGCAACATGCTTTAAGGTGGCTGTGAAAGCCAATTCTGGACTTGCAGACTCTGAAGCAGTTCGGGCACATAAAGTCTTGGTTGTTGGTTGCAGATTGGCTCGAGGATTCTCTGCTTTTCCTGAGTTTTCCTTGACCTACTTACTATAAAGTAACTCATTGATGTCGAATAGATATTTCTACATATAAACCAAAGCACTTCATACCTACTGGTTGGAGACACAAACGTTCTGGGATTTTCATATCCACAAATCCTCAGCTCATCTGGGAACCTCATGAAACTGTCGGTGTCAATATATACCATAGACATCTGACAATAATTAGGATCTGGCGGCGGTATTGCTAGATTCCGAAACCAGACCAGGATTCTCTGATGTTCTGAGTGAACAAAGGAAGAGAATAACATAATACATGTAGTGGCCAGTAAAAATGCTATTACTCCATCACACGTTTACAAACCTTCAGCAAAGATTTGAACTAGACTTGGAACCTTCTAGCAAAATCATCTGTGCTCCCATATCATTTGCTATAATAACAATTTACCGAACTGAGCATGACGTATGTTTATGTAAAAATGTACATGTGATTTTATGTGTTTGTTTTGTCTCTGTCTTCGGAACGCAATGACTGAAACATTGTAAGTCAATTTCTTCGCGCTTGGAAAAAAGAATAGTCCTGCAATACTATTAAAATGAAATATGCTAGGATTTTAACTTTTATGTAGTTGAGCGGTGTCCCTACTGAATGCACCTTCAGACATAAATATAGAGATAAAATAGTATAAGCGTGAGACTGATTCATTGATTGTTAGATTTGTGTTGTTGTTGTTGTTGTTGGTGGTGGTGGTGGTTCTTCTTCTTCTTCTTCTTCTTTTCTTTGTTTAGTTTTATTTTCGTTAATTTAAAAAAAAAATAAGACACAAACATTGCTTAAAGCAGAACTTTTTGTAAAATGATCTCTGGGAAGACTAGATTATGGGTAAAAGCAAAATAAGCGGCCGGTAGTAACAGAGAGTGAGAGAGAGAAGACGTTCTTTGGTCATAAATATGACACCGTCTTACCAAGTCAAAAACGTCTTGAACAAACAAGTAAAGTGGGCATGAAATCAACATTGTTTCACCTGATTTAGTTACCACAGAGCAATGTCAACAAGCATTACTAAAATAATACCATATGAGAAAAAGAAAAAAGATTCTCAATTCATCAATTATCAACATTGAGAGTTTTTTTTTTCCAGAAGATAACGGTTCTTACTTTATTTCCTTATCCTGACTATTTTTTGACATATGCTTATCAGACACACGCTTAGCTATGAGAGATGATATGATCTGCAAACAAAATCACTCATTAAGCCGTGTAAGCAAAAGATATCATGGCCGCACGAAAGATGCCTTACTGAACAGTCATGTGCCCGAGCTAACTTACCTGGGGCACGTATTTTCCACTCACAGTTTAAAAGTCCTGAATAATCCATTTTGAAGTCGTCAAATTTGATTGACCCTTCAGACTGGGAACAGAGGCTTGATGACGTATTAGGAGGCTGATGCAATCCCTGGCACACTCTAATTGGATCCAGGGTTGGAGTGGCATCTCTCACCTGGAGAGATATCATCTTAAGTCTTTAGTACGCCATTCTCATGATTCAGATGACATGCCAGTTCTGAGTACATCATTATGCCTGTGCTGTAACACTTCAAATAAGATGAGATAATTAAACGTATAACCAGGTTCCTATCAAGTTAAACAATGTGGCTTACATGAATATGTCTATAACACTCTATACAGCTATGTTATGACATTACACTATGCTCATCCTGTTTCAGACTCAATCAAATATAAATGCCCATATCAGGATGTCTATTAGCAGTAAAGGGAAATTCACGCATTTGAGCACATTATTTATTATGACCAACATATTACATGTCAGCTTATGCAGACAAAGCTGACCACTGACGCGATCATTACGACTCAACAGATCCAGTAGGCTATAAATAATCAGAATGTCAACTTCCATTATAAGAGGGGGGGGGGGGGGGCGCAACAAGAGACACAAAAACCATGAAGAGAGGCTGTTCCGTGGCGGAAAACAAAACAAAAAAAACATTTCACGTCATTTTTTCGCTGAAAAAAACAAACGATTTTTCTCAAAACCCATTTTTTGACAATCTTTTGCTATCTACTTTTTGTTTCGCGACCGATTCTAACCAAATTTGGTGTACATCATTTTCACAACAAGAACTAAAAACGTATTTATGCGCATTCCATTCGGTTGGTAAGATTTAGAGAAAAATGGGTTTTTAATGTGAAAAACCAGAAAAATTTGAATTTTCGTAACATGGCATTTTCAAAAATTTCTAGAAAATTTTCTATTCGAAGGAAATGGCTGAAAATATGCACCTTTTTAGATATTGTGTCAAACAATACGTTCACCAAGGTTTATCAAGTTCCGTTGAAATCTGGCGGACTAGATAGATTTTAAAGTCAGTCCATTTAGGGACGCCAAAATCCAAGATGGCGTCGTTGCCATGGCAACCGTATGAAAAAGTCGATTTTTTTTCACTGTTTTCCTCTAATTTGAACATGCTGAATTCGATGCAAAAGGTAAAATAGTCTATCTTTAATAATAATTTAAAAAATCACCTACAGGACGCCCCTCCCCCCCACCCCCTTTAAATATTCTCACATCCCTCATTCACAGAGCCTTTGTAAACCAGTGTGGGAAAACATGATATCTACCATATAAGTGTAAGTGATCAAGTCCACAGTTCTATCCACTGTTTACATACATTATTTGCCAAATCTTACATTCAACCCACTGCGAATTCTTGTGAACTCAAGTTTTAAAGTAAATCCCTTAGGACTTCAGTGTGCAGTGATATCATCCTCTCGGAATTTTCGGGAGAAACAGACAGTTAAGATATACTTACTAGATAGTTCATCTTGTAAGATCTGGGATCCCCCCATTCGCCAATGCCACATTCCGTATTGCCAATGCTAAGCTGTAGGATGACATAGCGCTCTTTGAGTCTCATCTCCAAATATTTTTCCCTCGTAGAGCACAGGAGATGATCAGCACGCGAATCTGTGAGATGGTTCAACTCGGGAGCATTCTGTCATAGATATATAGGTAGACGGAAAGAATAAAACAGGCTGACATAATGACAGACAAAGCGACAGACTCAGATAAAGAGACAGCAGACATATTACATCGGACACAGGAAGAGAAAGAGGAAGAAAAAGAAGAAGAAGAAGACTGAAAAAGAAGAAGAAGAAGAAAAAGAAGAAAAGAAGAAGAAGAAGAAAGAGACACAAAGACAGAAAGAATGGAGGTAGAGGTCAATAAAAATACGAAAAAAATTGAGAAAAAAAGATACTGATTTTGCTTGTCTTTCTTTATACTTCATTGGGTGTTTTGTACCCCAGCATGTATTAACATTCGATTCTCTTCCTGCCATTCCTTTCCATGGGAAAAAAGATAAATTTGGATGATAGCCAGCCAAGTCTGAGATACTCACTGCCACAGAGAGACCTACATCACATGTAGCGAGGGGGTCCTGCATGAAGAGAAACCAAGAGTAATAATGTAGTTCTGATGAAATAAGTTAACTTTCAAACTTTGATCAAAGAGGATTTTGAAGTAATATCTGCTGAATAAAAGCGTAAAATATCTTAGAAAAAGTAGGGACATATTGTTAAAAATATATTGTACGCATTGACAGACAGACTTGCGACGCAGGCCCTAGCAATATATAATTTATTTATTTATATATTTATTTACATATATGTATATATATTATACATGATGCCTATATATATATATATATATATATATATAGACATCATTCCTATAAATCTGACTTTAAAATCCTGTCCCCCATTCAACCCCCTCCACTCTCTACCCTCCCCCCCAAAAAAAAAACTTTAAAGAAGAAAAGGGGAACAAGGACAAGGCAAAAGAAAGAATGAAAATTAGCTACCTATTTCACACATGATGGTCTGAAAGATCTTACTGTCTTTGTCGTGAGATGAGACAAAATGATCTGTATTATAGCAGGGGCCTCCCAACATACCTAAACTTGGCACTGTCTGCTACAAATACTGGTTCATCCGTACGATTATAATCGTATGTCCAAAAGAACTGGTGTCCGCCGAGATAACCACTAGAGAAGGTCGAAAGGCAGCAAGGGAACGTAAAGTCAAAGAGTTGTTCATATTGGAGTAAGCAAAAACCTGGAAATTGCCGGCGGAGTTTTTGTGCCTCCTGCTAAAAACAGAACACTCGCTGATGGACCACGTGATCCGGCAACCAATAATGTTACCGGTCCCATGCACTTTTTATGTGTTTTTCTATGTCAGTGATAGGGAACAGCTTAGAGATTTCCAGCCGTTCGCTTGGTCGGAGCAAATCTATTGTACTGAGAGAAGAAATACTTTGAAGAGTTTTACAATGATGAATGTAGCATTTGACTGAAGATTAGAGATGTTTATCTTACTTTCGTAAAAGTCTAATTCGAGCGTGTGCTCAGCACAATACAGTAAAAAAAACAATTATCATGCATTCCGTTTGATTGATGTTTCAAGAACCAATATCTCTATGTTTATTGGCGGCTCTACACTACTTACGATTTGATAAGGGCCAAGAACGTGAACAGAGGAGAAACTGAGCAGGATTTCTTTGCCTTGGGGAACTTCGATGACCATGTAGTGTTCGCAGTTCTTAAGGCAGCAATCATTGACAGTCACCAGCAATTCTCCGGCACCGCCCACTGTCACAACGAGCAATTTCAGTTAGACGACCCTTCATGATGACATTCTGTTATTTCATAATCCCTACTCTCTAAGTTAGTTTTCATGTTTATTTTACCCCAAAGATAAAGAAAACGTCCAGCTCCTACAATATTCACAGAGTCATTGTACAGACCCACAGTGTTAGGAACAATGTCAAATTATATGACAATAAAAATGATTGTACTTGAGTTCTTTAGACGGCTTTGAGGTAAAGCTAAGCCAGACAGAAATAGAAATGAAGTAAGGAAATGTATATCATTACATATATATGTATATAATAT
>JBCEWB010050496.1:0-14182 GCA_039654565.1 Peronia peronii | reverse complement strand
TAACTCTGTCTAAATAAATATCGTTAAAAATTAATGTTGTAAAAGTAGGCATGCAAGGGAAATAAGAAATAAAGACCAAAGGGCTCACTCCTGTGTAGACAGAGTAGGGGAAAATAGAGTAGGAGATACGGACACTGGGGATGTGACATACTAAAATAACAATAGCAAGAGACCCACGAGTGACCAAAAAAAGTTTTTGTTTTTTTTTAAGGAAAAATATGATTTGCTTTCTGTTTGTTTGTTGTTTGTTTTAAACAAAACCCCCGTCGAGATAACCTCCACTAGGAGGTTGAAAGACGTCTTTTAATAGAACGTAATAACGTAATAAACCAGTCTGGAACAATCAGATATGCCTCCACATCTTTGCCCAAAGCTTCCACTTGGCTCTCCACCAGCGTCGTTCCGTTTCTCAAGGTGTTCAGCCTGGTCTGCAAACATTTCAAAACTGGGTCACTGCCCTTGGACCTGCCTATGTTGATTAGTCGCTGAAGCTCGTCCAAATAAGCTCTCATCACGTGATTAGCCACTGCGCGAATCATTGACTGTTTCTTTGCGTTATCTGTAATGAGGTCACTGATGGGCTTGAGGGTACCAGAAAACAACCAGGGATCGGCATCAACAGTTGGCTGCCATTGGGAAAATCCGTTCTCTGTCAGCAAATTAGTATCGCCGCCATAGTAGAGCACATTCTGAGATGATTGATGTCTGAAAGTCTCTTCCACAGTGGTATAACCTGATACATGGCCTCCATGGATGGTGTTGGGCGGCTTCAAAAAGGCTTTTGCCACATGACTTAACTTCTTAATGGTATTAAAAAAGGACACCCTCGCATTGACTTTTGCCTCCCTGTCTGTCTTAGAATTAAAATAATTAGTATTTGTTTCAGTCACCATACGGATGCAACCACCGAAATTGGCCGTGGAAAAATAGTGAGTGCCAAACTCTTCAATGAATCTGTTGTAAACTGTTGGATTTGACTCAAAAGTTCCAGTGATCATTTGGTCGATGAACATGGCAGCAAAACTGTCCAGTTGTATTCCCGTACTAGGCTTGAAATCAATGCGACTGGCAGAATTGAAAGAGGAGATGTCAAGGATGTACTTGGAGGTATTAGTGATGGTGTTCTGCATCCTGGTGTAGGACATACTGGCAGAGAAGGCAAAGTTCCCAATGCTGCCCATTCCACCCACATTGTTGGTCATACTCCGTCTGATGTCACGATGGGTTTTGTACAGACTGGCCTTCTCAGATAACCACCCCCCGGGCAAAGTGGTCATATGCCATACCTGTAGGACAAAAACATCCAGAGTTTACTTTACACATTGCCATCCATTTCATTTTTTAAATTTTTTTTTTTGGACGAAAACACAAAATCCTAAATACAATGACTCATTATAACTGGAGAATCACGTACATTGTGGTTATAACACAAGGATAAACCATAGGTAACACTATAACAGTCACCAAGCGTGTCAATCTCAACATAGTAATACTACTTTTAAAAAAAGGGGGAAAAAAAGAAAAGAGATAAATTTATTTCAATGTGTCATTTTAACAGGTTGATATTTTATTTCAGAATCGAAATAATGTGTTACCTTAGCTTTCAATAATTATTACATTTTCAAATCCCATGTCACTGTACTGTCCTTCGGATATGGATAGTAAGGATAGGATCACCTGATAGAAATCTTTGTGTCTTTATTGAGCCTAATTTACGCAAACCTATAAATGACTCATTTTTAAAAGGAAAAAAAAAGAGAAACAAATAAACAACCAAGAACACCCACACCCCCCCCCCTAAAAATAATAACACTAACTCATACACACACAACACTGTCCCTTTTAACAGCAGCCCAGCTCCCATTTTCAATAATATATACTATATATATATATAAAATAATGATTTAAAAATAATACAAAAAAAAAGAGACCCCTTTCATAAGCGATGTCGCAATGAGTGATACCTGTCTTTGGATGGATAAAAAAAAAAGTTACATGTTCTCTTTTCAGCCATCCGTGGACGGGTATCCTATAAAGCTTCACCATGAACGTTAACATACCTGATCTGGTAACTGATACTCGGTACCCTGCGGGTTAGTCCACGTCCGTTGCCTGTTACAGGTGAAGTTCAACACGGGACTTTTGTAGCCGTTGGTAGCAGTAATCGCCACTGGGATCATATCTAGCCTGGTGATGTCCACCCCCCTCACCATCTTCCGGATACCAGGGGAAGGGTTGGAACACTCGATGGTCGCCATGACGCTGTGTGACGTCAGTCCGCACAAAATGGCGACTGCCAGCCAGCAGCAAATCTGTGGCCGCTTCATATTGAAACGATTCTGAAAATTACAATGGTAGGATTATGTTATGACACAGTAGAGAGGTAACGATGATGATAATTGTACAATATAATAATAAATAAATTTCACTCCGTGTCACCAAATAATATTGTCTGCGGTTCCTGAAGGATTAGATTTTAGAGTCAATGGGAGATCGTTGTGACCAACCCGATTACTTCCCTCTACCAGACATGAGAGGTATTGAGCAAGAAGTCTAAAGAAGGAAAAAAATCGCTTTACTTCTTGTCATTGGAAAGACGGACAGCCCAAAAAACTGATAAAACCGCCCAAACAATTGATAAAATTATATCAACAAAATGGAAACATTTTATTTATACCATAATTTTTTGTGACTTTCTCAACATGTATGTTTCATGCAAAGGGCGCAGAAATGATTTTTTCCTTCTTCATTAAGCTTGTTCAACATCCTTTGTGTCTGGCAAAGAGAAGTCATAAGACTTGTCAAAACGATCTCCTATTCAGACACAAGGTTTGTTTATTATCATTCGGCTAAGAGACACAAGACGTTTCTTACTTTAAATACTGGTTGACTATCACAGAGCGCAGAATGCTAAAAGTGAAGAACTGTCCTTGAATTTAATGTCGTAGTAAAATGTCTTTAATGAAACAAATGGTGTGTTATGATTTTTATCGTTTTCAATAGGATTCTAACAGTGGAAATATTGGTGTAGATTATTATATAGTTCATACACCTGAAATAAGTGACTTATACGTTGAGAAAGTGATAGACACCTACAGATAATAACTTGACCAATACACTCATACATACATACATAAATACATGTTAGTATTTATATAAAATGTAAGAAACGTGAGGAAAATCGTACAAGTAGTAAAGCGTCCGTAATGAGAAGATAAAGATCAGCTTTGCGTCTTTATGTCGACAAAATCTGAAAATGTCCAACTGGTCCTCAGCAATATGGGGCTGGAGTCGGAAGAGAAGATCCTACTGCAGAAGTCTTGTCCTCATAGACTCTCCTGAACGGTGACTGGGCTTTTATTCTGTAGCCCAAACCCGGATCTTCTTGTGTCGATAAACAACAGCGGGGTAGAATCTGAACAGGTATACCCTTCTCTCTGACTCACTCTGAGGCCTACTTTTCGCTGTTCCTGTTCGCTATGGCGAGCCATTCCGCTCAGTGTCTTGAAAACACAACAGGACACAACTCTCTGTTCGGGTTATCCTTTTTCTTCTGCTGTCAGGTTCAAACCTGAATCTCTCTGTTCAGGGAAAAACACCAGGATATGTCTCAGTTCTGACTTAATTTATATATTTTGTTATCATCATGCGCCGACCTACAGGAGTTGACTTCCAGCTTTTATCACAGTAGCTGTTCTCAAGTACTGGTGCAGCCAGTTTTGTTTTTATCTTCATTGCCACGCAAGGTTCTGGTTCAATGCAATTTCACCACTACTTTGAATCCTGCGTAGAAAATGATAATTTTACCTTGGTCTTTCTGTTTCTTTGTTCGGCTTGATCAGGTTGTTGCGTTCATTAAACTTTCCCAAAATGAAACTCTGAACTTACGAATTAGGCCTAAAAGGTGTTTACTCGAACCAAGTTTTCATGTTGCAAAGAATCTCTATCACTGGATCTTTTGATAGAATCTATCTATAAACTCCTGTGTGCACAGTAAATACTGAGGTGTATTATGATATGGCAGTATTCATACACTCTTAATGTGGGGCCTATGCCATTTCATCATCCTCATCTCATCCTGACCTCTTAGTTCGGAATCTTCGCCTGGTAAGTTTGGCACCCACTCTAAACCGTCCACCATAAACATGAGTTAGAGCCTGGGTCATCACGAACGTTTTCCTAGACCGTCCGTCGCTGTGTTATCTCCTTGAGTCTCAATTTTTTTTTACTGTAAAGGCATTGAATCTTTTTATATGGCCGTGTCATCTCCTTAACATTTTTTCACATCTCGTAGAAAGACAAGAGCTAAAAAAGACCCTAATGCAATTTTAATGTGAGCTGAGAGGAAAAAAAAAAAAAAAGAAAAAGCCTAACGTTTTTAAGTATCATACGCTGCATGAACCCATGTGTGCGACAGACAAAGAGTTACAAAACCGTGAAAAATCTTAAAGGCTTTGTATTTCAAAAAAAAAAGGGGGGGGGGGGGTTAATATAGAACAATGTTTTTCATACGTTATCAGATTTCAGGCAACCTGCGTCATCCTGTTTCCCGCCTGCATGTATGTATTCGTGTTTGTACTGTTAACTAAGTGAATATCAGCCACTGTATGAACATCTCCGCTCTAGGTTTGACTCAAAAATAGACAAACGCAGATTCATACCGACACAAACATACTAGCAGATATATAAACACATGCTCTGTTTTCATACTAAAGAATTAAAACCTAAATATTCTGTTTTAGTTAGTTACAAAGCAAGTTCTGACAGGACTGAAAGCGGCATTTATGTCAAGTCGATTCCTCCTGCCCTTTTCTTACAAAAATATGTAAAACATTTCTTTTCATAGAAAGACTAAATCTATACGCTTTTTTTTCTGCAAACAAATAACTTTCCCTTAAATTATCACATTTATATTCGCCACAGCAGACAGATCAACTGTATGTCCATGTTGACCTATATGTTTGTCTTTTCCGTAATTCTCCTTCTAACCGTTTCTTTATCAGTCCAATAACCTGTACATTCATCTACCCGTCAATCCGTCCATCTATCTGTCCGTCCATCCCATTCCATCCATCCACCCATCCATCCATCCATCCATCCATCCATCCATCCATCCATCCATCCATCCATCGGCTAATCTGTTCGTGGAAGCAGATGTACCAGTAATGTACACTGGCTGGTCTTCTGCGACGCTGACCGCACCAATGAATTATCAGCAAAACTTTCACCAGTTACTCTAAAATGAACTTCTCATGGCCCAGTGAAGTGGGACTTGCCATATTTATGCTGTTTTAGAATACATCAGTGAACTATTTGTCATAGCAAGGGTCGAGACACTTTAACCTTTGATCGACGAAGACATGGCGGCTACACATAGGCCTTCCAGGACCCTGAAGCGACTCTACGGAAGTTATGGTCACTGATAGAGATGAATGGAGCAAAAATGGATAAAACATATTAGCAGATGCCCAGTGAAAGGTAAAATAACGCACAGAAGTCTTACAGAGAACTCTAGTACATGTATATGAAACAAAATGTTTTGAGATTGAAGTCCGATGAAAAGGCTTCTTATTACTGTTTTTCTCGTTGAAAAACCTTTAAATGTGTTTTCCTCAAAATGACATTTTTCAGTACAAATATGCGATATATTATATACTAACATTATTATTACTGTTTTATTTCTGCATCAACTGCCAAAAATTCCGGCATGAATACAGAACAAAACAAAACAAAACAAAAATGATCAGAGGGAGTTTTTCCACAATATTCTACATTTTTGAGAAATTTGAGATTTTGGAGGAAAAGTCAAAACTTCCGGACAGCCCCTAACCTTCTTATATACTGATTTAAAAAACAATTGTGAGAGAAAAAAATGAAAAGTGGAATCATCAAACATCTGGTCTGATTGAACTAAAAAATGTGGTATGTAAAAAGTTCAAACAAACAGGTTAAAAAATATAAAATATAATTCTATTTGTGGTAAAGTTTCGCAACATCGTATAGCAAATTCAATATGGCCACCACGAGTTATTTCAATTTTTTTCTATTGTTTTCCTCTAATCTGACAAAGCCAAAATGGATGACAATGATTAAAAACATCTCTCTCTCCTCCAACCGTTTCCTAAATGACTCCCAGAACCCTCTTCCTTCCTTGCCTTAAACCCAAAACAGAGGAATTTCAGTTCTACATAAAATTCCTTAGGCCTTCATAAGCAAATAATAAAAGGTGAATGAAAAGTGACCTACAAAACATAGGTTATTTTAGTCACCACGCTTCCCTTTCTCACTTGCAGGTGTCCCCTCGCCCCTCCCCATCTCCCACTCTTGCGCCAGTACCTCTAATGGACTCTTTCTAGACCCCTTGCAGGTATCTGCATACGTTATCCCTGCAGATATTTACTTTCGTTGTATTTTGTTCTGTTTCACTTTGCTTTTGTTTGTGTTTCTTCTCTGTTAAACAAAACAAAACAAAACAGATCTGTTTCTGCCACTGTAACAGTGCTTACAAAATTTTATTTCTTGTTAAACATTAAAGAGAAAAATTACAAACTTAATAAAAAAGAGAGAGAGAGATACACACAGAAAGAAAGAAAGAAAGAAAGAGAGAGAGAGAGAGAGAGAGAAAGGGGGATTTATGAAGATCAGGATACAGATTAAGAGAAGACAAAAACTGCAATTTAAAATCATTTTAACATGACATGTTGAAATATCCTTGAAATATGAAACTATTACATCTAAATCTTAGCTTTTGTGGTGTGAATGATATACGTGCTCTGAACGTTATGCGAAATACATGGACTGGGGTGGGCAATGGTTGTCATTCCATTTGTCTTTCTTAAAGATAGCCAATGAACATAGTATTAGGAGCCTGCCACTGCCTGTCACAATGTGTGACTCGGGCCTACGTACACTTTGCTGCTTGAAATTTCACGAATGGAAGAAGTAGAAGAAGCCGGGACGATCATGCTGGAAAAGAGGCGAGAAAAAAGAGAGAGACGGGGCTGGGATGGAGGTGGGAACTGTACGGAGGAGGAGGGGAGGAGGATGGTGGAAGGAAAACCTGTTTGTCATCAGAACAGTTGATGAAAAATCCTCCATCAAGAGGAAGTATCCATACAGAGAACAGACTGATATCTTCCTTCCGTCTTTCCTTCCGCTTTTTAGTTAATTGAACACATTTTTTTGTTGTAATGTTCTATTTACGCTTTTCTTATTATAAAATTGTTGTGAAAAACATTGATGGAGGATCGCACACTTGAGCGAATCGTCTTGGTTCAGGGACATAAAAACAACAACAAAAAGCAAGAGGCAAGGGAAGATAATTATAGCAATGATCCATTTTACATAAGGATGCAAAATGCGCATTGCATCTAGCATAACTGGCTATCTAAGCTAATCGCTGCTCAAGCCCTGAATTTCGAACTTTCTCACGGTCAGAAACCTCCTGTGTTCACCTATACTGCACTGCGCGGGGTCACAAGATCATGGAATGCGTTAGGAGTGAGAGCATGTGACGAGCACAGACAGTTTTGTACGTGAGAGCAGACGAGATCTTGACCTGTTTTTACTTGGACAAGACTGTCTATCTGCGTCTAGCAAAACTTTTACTGTCTGATTATTCGTCGACGAGACGCCGAATATCGTTCCCCTGCATTTTTTTTAAAAACCCATAATTGAATCTTTCTTGCAGATTTTGACGAAACGATTTCGCAGAAAACCGCGTGCATTTAGCTTTGGAATTAGCATGGAAGATTTGGTCATTATGAATGTGTAAATAGGTACACATATTTTCCTTTTTCCACTGAGGAAGCTATAGTCGTTGTTGAGCCAGATGGATAAGCTTTGATGACAGACATATGATCTCTTCTCCACTCCGCCCACTACATTTTCCTTGATGTCCCAGAAACCCATGGAGCTAGAAAGTGTACAATATTAGGCCTACAGCGCCACGCTGAAACCTGATTTCTTCGGAATGGGAATCGCCGTGGCCATGTGGTTTAGAGTCTGCTCCATGGTGAAAACAACACGTCAGTAAGGTTGTGAGTTCAACTCGCGGGTTTTTCCACTGGGGGATGGAGGGCGACAAAGCTCGAAACTGCACTTTTTTTTTTTTTCAGTGACTCAACGGTCCCATGGGTTCTTCTGAGTAGGGAAGTCCGACGTCTAGCCTTCTCGGATGAGGGCGAATATATTACGCAAGTCCCGTCTGCAGATTATGCACGTTAAAGAACTCTTGGCAGTTAAAAGTCGATGAAGAGTAGGTGGACTGTCGCTGTTCGGGCAAAATTTCCAAATTCCAAATTTGTACCCTTAAAAATTCTCACCCAAATCAGACAGCCACAGAAAAAAAAGAAGACTCCCTGCTGCTATTAAAATAACAATCTCGCACCATGTGCGAGTGACTTAACCTTTTTGCTGTTCTAGGAAATCTGTAAAAACTGGAATTTACCCCGACTTTATGTTTTACGGACGTCTTGATTCCGGGTATAGTTTTATCGGTCAAGGACTGAAAACATTCCCACCTCAATTCGTTTTCAGCGTTTTAGCAACATCCGTTAGGAGTGGCAACCTCTGCGCACTGTATGAAATCACGCCAAGTTTTAATGACTTTGTACTGTCAATGCAAGAGCAACCGAATCGAGTGTTTTATATCTTGGTGCATTGTCAAAGAATATCAGGATCAGGTAATTCTGCTAAGATCCTCTCATGAAATTCGAAAGTAATTAACATACATGTTATTGTTTGTTTGTTTGTTTGAAATTTCATAGTTCAGTCTATCTAAGTACCACGCAGCGTTGAACAAATGGCTTCTCTCGAAAACTGATTTGTTTTTAGGTTTTATTACTGTGATAAAAATAAAATACAATGTATGTGTATATCTATTAGTTTCCTTCGATCAGGGGATGAGCAATTTCGATTTTAGACTAATTATCGACAATTCGTTAAGACAGGTAAATTCATTCACACTATAGTTATCACAATGACACCAGGAGACTAAAAAGACAAAATCTTACTGCAATTTTGAAATGATTGCGAAAGTGCTTCTGACAACCCTTGTGTATGGAAATGTTGTTCGGCAGTCAAGACTGGTAATATTTGTAGTTCAAATTTTCTTACTATTTCAAGATTTCAGGAAGTATTCACTTTTAATGATCAAGGTTGTATCTCTATGGGTTCTAGACTGTCAAGGTGCTTATGCATGACTATTTGTTAACAAATATCAAGCAAATAACTGAGGGATGACATTCTGACGAACAATGGCTTTGAATTTCTTCCCAATTTACTAGAAAGCTAGCGAGACATAGCACAGAAAATCTTTAAAAAAACATACACACACAAAAACAAAACAAAACAAGAAATAAGGCAAAACAGAAAAACAAACAAAACAAAAACCAGTAATATTTATAGCCTACGTGAATTGAATAGTAAATCAGAGGTTAAAATCCATTATCTTTACTATGAACTCATCATTATGATATGTTTGTGAAAAGTGGGCAGCCATCGAAACTAATTGCAGAAAACTTCGCATAATCGTAACTGCTGAAAAAAAAAACAGCAAAAAAGATACTTAGAAGGCAGTGCCGCACCAAAATCAAGAATGAAAATACAAATGCTATAGGAGAGACCGGCCGATATCCTTAGAGGAGTAAACTGATAGGGTGAGATGGTAGTGAACTGGACATACACTGTGAAACTCAGTTCTATACACCATCATAAACCCCAAAATAACGTCCACATAGAAAGGGGATAACTGTATGTGATGAGCTATGAATTTAGTAGAAGAAATGAGCCTATTTTGATATCGAGTTGAGGAGGCATAATCATCCGTGGAATGAAAATTAATAGTTATATTGAGTGGAGGCGCCAATACTCTGGAGAGGGTGCAACAGTAATGATGACTAGCATGATGGGTTGAATTGTTGATTAAGAGGTTACAACTTAAAGTAGAAATGGCACCCGAACGTCAAAAGATTTTAAAGTAGAAATGGCACCCGAATGTCAAAAGATCTAGATGAAAGAAAGCGTCACACAGACAGAGTACAGCTTGCTACAAAGATGTCTGCGAAAGGGATCTACAGGCCTTGGAAGCTGATCTCAGGAGAAAAAAAATGAGGAACACAGTCTTTGAGTCTGGGCATCTGGATTGGAAGCAGCTGTACAACAAGACCTTTACAGTTTGAAGATTACCCTGAGGCAAATAGATCAATACGAAGGACCCGCGGCCAATACTGTACAGAGCACGACATCATAGTCCCTCGATACTGAGGGGTACCAACAACGCCCGAGACAACAAACTCACACTGTCACTTTAAAATAAATAGATCTAATTCAAATAAATAAATAAATAAAACTGAACGACTGGAAAGAGGAACAAACTGCAGGTTATGATTATGAAATTCCTGACGAGGCAGAGCATATGATACAGAATCGCTTACATAATTTTGATTTAGAAGTAAATGTAGGCAGTGGCCCTTCCCTCCCCAGAGATAATGGTGAGTCACAGAATATTGAACACTCGTGCACTCAAATGCACAAATCGATACCTCAGTGATTATATCACTGATGAAAGTTTCTTCATTATTTTCCTCTCTCGACCTCAGATGCCGCAATGTAGCGCCTCTAAAGCCAAACAGAAGCCAAAACAAATTTATCTCGGACTCTAGTTTGGCCCTTTCAATATCTTGTCTTTCTGTCTATGTTCTATGTCTGCAGTTTCTCATAACAATACTGATGCCGCTCGAACAAAATGTATGGCAAATTTTGACATTGATAATTACTATATCACTCTGAATTGAAGATGCAGCCTAGTTTTAAGTAGTGTATATTTTACATTTTGAATGAACAATCTATGCCTTGTTTTACGCTGAGTTATGATGCAGAGCCGAGTTGTGCAGTGCATAAAAATAAATAAATAAATAAATAAAAAGGTGTATATGAGAATTTAACAATTTGGGATTTTTTGTTTCTCATGTAGACAAGGTGTTCCTGAACTCTTACAATTTGAATTTTGATGCTATCGTATCTAGACCCTAAGTATTAATCATTAGGGATGAAATAGATGAATACCTCAAATGAAGGAAATAGTGTTTAAAATTAGATGCATGTGGGTGTGTGAGTTTACGGACATGCATGGAGAGCTACCAACTTTGTCGCGGCCTGACATGGTTACCAACAAAAAACCGAGATAATCTCGGAGATTGAAAGGCTTACAAAAACTTGACTAAAGACACAATTTAGCGTCAAGACATGACTGACAACCATCTCGAGAGAATAAATGTACTTGGAATTGTTACTCAAACAGATGCTTGTTGAACAAGTATGTTTTTAGATGATATTTCAATGATTGTAGACTTGAAGAACTGCAAACGCATATAGGCAACGAATTCCAGATCAAACGCTCTGCATAAGTAAATCATTAAATGCGCTCTTTTTTTTCAAATATGGGAACGAGGAATAGAAAAATGATTAGAACACCTGGATCTTAAGTTTCTGGAGGGTATATACAGGCATAACAAATCTGCTAGATAAGCAGGTGGTAGACTTCTGAGAGTGAAAACAGAAAGTTACCACTTTATATTCAGTCCTGGCTTTTGTAGGTAACCAGTGCAGTGATCAGGGTAGGAGAGTGCTATGATATCTTTAGGTTATATGGGCTAAGGAGGTTGCATTGTTCTATATCCTTTGAAGTTTAGCAAGTTTATCCTGAAGCAGCCTTGTCAGAAGAGAGTTGCAATAATCTAAATGTGGTAATATAAAGGAGGAGAAAACTGTTTTCGTAGCAATTTAACAAAGGTGTGATGCCAATCACTTATTCTTTTCAGTTCAGAATAGCATGTCTTAATCAGCTGATTGATTTGATACTTTGTAGTGTCTTATCTAAAATAACCCGTAGATTGCTAACCTGGTCAGAGGAAACAATTTCATAGGGAGTAATTGAAATAGTTGTCAAGGACATAGAGTCTATTGTATCCTCAGAGGAGCAGGCCATGATTTCCGTTTCGTCATTATTGAGTTATATTTATTCATTTGCATCCAGTTCTTGACGGACTCGATGCATATCTCAACATCTGCTATGGTGATATCGATATTATCTGGGTTGGAGATTTGTATCTTTGTGTATTATCAGTACACATGTGATACTTTGTTTGGTATTCAGTAAAAAAAGTTAGGCATGAGTACATAGGCAATGTGATAGCAAATTTTTGAGAATAATTGTTATCTTTTACAACAAGTTGTGATCTATCAGTCACATAAGATGTAAAACAAGTGAACCCAGTCCCAGGCAGGCCATATCTAATTGCTAATTTTTGGAATATATGGGATGATCTATGATATCAAATACTGCAGAAAGATAATAAACACAGGATAAAAATCATGTCTTGATTGGCAGCAATGAGAGGATCATTGCTGACATCCAACAAGGCTGTTTCTATGCTGTGATTCTCCATGAATGATGATGCAAAGGCTCCTGTCAAATTATTATGTAATAAACTTGTTCTCTGAGTCGAAAGGGGGTTATTTTTTACAAGGTCTTTAGAGAGAAGATAAATTTGATACTGGACGACAGGGTCTAGATTGAATTTCTTTAACAAGGGGATATATAATAATAGCCTTTTTGGAACATGTTGATACAATGTCATTAGCTTGTGACTTTTTGATAATGTCAGTTATGAAGGAAGCAAGTATTTAGATCAATGTTCTGAATCAAAAGTGGGGTTGGAGCAAAGATCAACACATCATGAATTAGACATTTTATTACTTCCCAATAAAATCAATACCAAGTGGACGAAACGAACTGAATGATATTCTATAAAATAATCAAATGTAGGACTTAAACCTGTGCCATCCCGTTTATGTCTGACTGTTTGAATTTTATTTAAAAAAACTACTTGCCAAAAGCAGC
Organism: Peronia peronii; assembly: GCA_039654565.1. Taxonomy (NCBI): domain Eukaryota; kingdom Metazoa; phylum Mollusca; class Gastropoda; order Systellommatophora; family Onchidiidae; genus Peronia; species Peronia peronii. The sequence goes on along the minus strand of JBCEWB010050496.1, from coordinate 1,278 downwards.
TAGATATTTTTTTTCGGGGGCGGGGGGGGGGGGGGGGGATTGTTTTGGGAAACATTTTTTGATCTGCATCATTGGTTCATTCAATGCTGAAAAACGGGGCCTTGCATGATACAAATTTCTGATCTTATTATTAAAAGGCCGACCTTATTTGGGTAACATGTTATTTAACTAATATAGACGGAGTACCTTTTCATTATCTGGTTAACATTATCTAAATGACATAGCTGGGGCATATTTTCATTACATGGGTAACATGTTACCAAAATAATATGAATGGTATATCTTTTTGTTGTACGGGTAATACGGGTAATATGTATATTTTTTTTTAATAAATGTGTCAAGTAGAAGGAGGAATGACTATAATAATACATCGAACTGTAAAGAAATAGATCTAAGTCAATTTCATCAATCAATTGGTTTACAAGAGCGTTTTCTAGCCGTTGTTTTGCCTGACAGTTTTGAATTTACATGACTCTAAAACAGGTAAAAAGTGACAAACTGTCATAATACAAGGTAATGCAAGAGAAAACGCACCAAAGACAGATATTTCATAACAGGCAAACAGGTAAGGTTTGGACAGAAAAATGAAATATTAACAAATTATTTTTCCTTGCAACAGAACACATAGGAAAAGAACAAAATAAACACGTATATTTATTATTCCTCCCACATTTCTTCTTCTTTTTGACCTTCTGTACATTAGGAAGGATCAAGAAAAGCAGACTGTACAAATAAATAAATCAAAAATAAAAATAAAACCATGATTCAGCTTTATAGATGTATATGTCCAAACTCTTTAATTTTCTAAGCTCTCTGTTTCTATAAGAACATTGTTACAAGAGCAGTGATGCTCAGCCAACGTACTGAAACCATAATACTATCCTTGTAAATACCATTCTCCAGTGCAATCTAGTTTGACGAATATCGCAATGCCTTTTGTAGTTTTGTTTGTTGATGTTATTGTATTGTAGTAGTAGTAGTAGTAGTAGTAGTAGTTGCAGTAGTAGTAGTAGTAGTAGCAGCAGTAGCAGTAATAGTAGTAGTAGTAGTAGTAGTAGTAGTAGTAGCAGCAGCAGCAGCAGTAGCTGTAACAGTAGTAGTAGTAGTAGTAGTAGTAGTAGTAGTAGTACCAGTAGCAATACCAGTAGCAGTAACAGTAGTAGTGGTAGCAGTAGTAGTGGTAGTAGTAGTAGTAGTAGTAGTAGTAGTTGTTGTTGTAGTAGTAGTAGTAGTAGCAGTAGTAGTAGTAGTAATAGCAACAGCAGCAGCAGTAGTAGT
>JBCEWB010050486.1:0-14182 GCA_039654565.1 Peronia peronii | reverse complement strand
GAAAGATAGAGCTATCACACACACTAAGTCACTATTATCTTTTTCGAAAATAATTTTTTTTCATTGGCATTGCTAAACTATACAAATGGTGGGCTCATCAAATGTCAGTTAACCAGCCAAAATAAAAAAGTCAGCAACAACCAGAATTTAGAAAGTCCGATGTACAACTTGTCAGATGTTTGACATCCCTGTAATACGTGAACAATCAATGATTTTATGAGAGAAATATGAATAATCACTTATGAATGTGGTTTCTCCAGGATATTCATTGTTTTCCTCCTTCTCCCTGATTTTCCCTCTTTCTGAGTGGGATATTCCTGTCTGTTGTGAGAGTAGGCAGGTCGATATATATTGTTCAATAATACTGATACTCTAGCAGCACCTCAACTGATGATAGACATGACTAGATATGATAGCTTCATTCACATTTAGTGAAAGTAGAAAAGCATATTCATTACATGGGAAGATTGGGCACTAGGTTAAAGTGCAGAAAGATCCTGCATAAACACAAAGACGGGCTCCAATCTTCATGTAAAAATCAAACAATTGATAGTTTAGTTTTTGGTCTCCTTGAGAAATTCACATACCGGCTCTTTTAGATGAGTTTCAAGAACACAATACAACATACCAGCAGGTCCTGTGATATGCGGCGGCCTCAGTCCAGGAGGAGGCACAGGCTGTGGGGGTGGAGGGCCACCTGGAGTAAATGGAGCTGCCACATGAAAGGACAAAAAAATATAAATAGCTCAAGGAACAATGCTAATAGCTTCCTGATATAAATGACATAAAAACTATAAACCATACAGCAGAAACTTCACAATAGAATATAATGAACTTGGAAAAAAAAACCCAGCAACTGAAGGAAGACATGATGCAAATGAAATTAATAAAATTTGATAAACAAATTTTTTTCCCTCTTCTTTCTTTCTTTTTCTTTCTCTTTTTTTTTTTTTATAATTTGTTTTTTGTTTGCTGAGATGGTCACATCATTTATGCCTGACAAGATAAAACTCTCAATTTCATTTCAGGCGATTCACTACAATTCAACATTTTTTTAAAAAGGAAATTCAGATGTTTGATAACAGGATTTAATTAAGAAGATCATCATCATAGATCCTCCATTGCTATTGTCACACCAATGTTTTTATTTGTCCTAAGGAAATTTTCTTTCTATCAACTACCTTTAACCACACTTTCAATGTGACTGGTCATCACATAAGAACTCAAACATGACACTTCTACATAAAGTGTGACCAACCATTCTAGACAGCATTAAATTAAACTCAAATCAAATCAATCAATGGTCCACAATAGAAAAATACTTTCATAATGAGAAAAAAAAAAAATAAACACTGAAAAAAGACACAAATGTATTTAAAAAGGAAGAGAAGGAATAACAGAGCAATTATATTCCTTTGTCAGCACAGGATGCTCTGAAACATGATCTACAGCTTGAAAATGTAAATAGTGATTCACTCGCAATCCAAAAGAGAGAAAATGACTGCCACCAAGGTATGAGATGAAACTCATGATCAGACAACATGCTCCACATCCTTCTGATTGAACTCCTTAAGACCCCTATATTTTCATAATTTGCCCCCACTGACCTCATCTAACATTAATAGTAAAAGAGCACTATAAAAAATGAATGCACTTCAATTGAGATTCCTGTAAACCCATTATAAACTATATTTATAAAATAGAAACAACTGAAATTTATACAATGTAACAAATCTATAAAAATTATTATTGTTATACTGCTATATAACAGAAATTCATCTGTGATGACATTCACACAGTCACTGATAACATCAGTATTCATTCAGATTAACATTCATTGAAATCAACGGGGAGATGAACTTGACTTACTGAGATCAACATATAATTGGCCTTGGAAAAAAAAATTCAGTTTGAAACTACAGCTCAACAAAATGACACAATAGCACTCCATCAAATGAATAACATCTAGTTGCAGACTTAAATTCCCCTGTAACTTCCCAGAGGATTCTAAGACTAATTACTTTAATGAGACTTTAAGAGGTTAGCACCAATTATTTATTTTAAGTACCTCACAACTTTACACTGCATCTGCTTTAACTGAGAAATAAGATGGATTAATAAAACACACAAGCCATTAAAATGATAATGTTGGGCTTGAAGATGCAACCGAGTACAGCAAGTTCTTTCTTAATGTATTACTTAAACCACTGTTAACAACACTCACATCACTATTTTAAAAGCAGCCACCATCTGACAAAAATTGATCACATCAGCAATGTTGACAGAAAGCACCACTACCTTTCAGCTCTTAACACCTTACGGTTCGTCATCGCATCAAAATGGGTTGTGGAGATATTAATTTGATATGATGATGGAGTTACAAGATGCGAAAAATCTATCGTGTAATCTCTAACATGACCTAAATCTCTAACTATTTCACACAATTCAATTTTTGGCATCTTTTGAGAATTCCTGCTTCAAAAGTCACTTCTATTCTCACAAATCATTTTCATGACCAACATAAATTTACATGAAATCACCATCACCTTAACATCAGGATGTTCAGGAATAAGAGCATAACCCAAGCACATTCACAACAATTCAGACACGGGAAAAATACCAAGCATCAAAAAACAGCACTCTTCCATGCAGATATAACTATTCCATTTACTCTGAAAAGACCAATTCTTACCAATTTCACTTTGTGTGCTACATGTCCTCATGAATTCCATTCAATATGCCAATATGTAACATTCCTATTTACTGTATTACCTTTATAAATGTTCATTAGGAATATCTTACGCTTCTAGCAAATGTTGCAAATTTACAGAAAAGGGATATAAACAGCTTGTACAAAACCACCAGAAAAGAATTACATATTACATCATATTACATGACTACAGATTTTTTCCAAATGTGAATTTTTTCATTTAATCAAGCTTTTCTCTGATTTCATGTGGGTAGACTTTACTAAATTGTCATGACAAAAAAAAAAGAACAAAGAGCAAGAAGGGGGAAAAAAAAATCAATTTTTCCATTACTGATCACTTCATGAAAAGAAAATCTCAGCATCTTGAGCATCCTTGTTCACAGACAAAATATACCAGAACAATAAGGGTCAAAGGCCAGATTTCCCCAGAATATGAAATACCCAAAATACAACAGCTCAAGGAAAGATTTAGCTTCCTGCAGATCTTAAAATGAGAAAACAGTTTAAAAAAAAAAAAAGAGAGAGAGAGAAAATAAATTTAGTAGTTGTTTACTTTGTGCCTGTTCCCACTCCGCTGAGGAAGGAAAAACACACATAAAAATGTGCATGTTGGAAAGGGAATTGAGGGAAAGCCATATCCCCATGCAAGAGGCTAATAAATTTTACAACCAACAAACTCATTATCACGAGTTATGATAAGGAAATAACAAATTGTGTTTCCACAAGGAAGTTCTTTGGGTCTAAGCTTATGCAAAGAAACTGCAGATGCAAATACAATACTCCAGTAAACCATTGCCACACAGGCTATGGTTCACAATCAGCAATTCATATTCAACTAAGCAAAAGCCTGGAAATTCCCCCGTGGGGTGTTTGTAACCCCTGTTAAAAATAGAACACCCACTGACATTTGTCATCACTCCAACACGACATCCAATAACAATTGTTGCTGGTCCCGTGCATCTTCTTATATGTTTTTTCATGTCAATGGTGGTGAACAGTTTGGAGAGTTTATACCCCTACTACAATTAGACAGGGATATCCAGCCATTCGCTTGGTCAGAACAAATCTAGTGCAGGCATTTTACTACATTAATTTTACATTAGTCGACATCTGGTGCGCTTCACCATTGCAGCTTGATACAGATATATATATGGCCACAGTGTGCTTCAGTCAATGAATGTGTAAATATTTACTCCTCAGAAACTGACATGGATAGTTATTGTTATAGGCAGTGAAAATTCTATCAATCAGCTGAAGTGGGGTCCAAAAATGTAGGGTACAGTCAGTCACGTTAAAAAAAAAAAAAGGGTGAAATTGCAACTTACTTCCAGGTGGGGGAGGCTGGGCTTGATGGGGAAGGAATAAAATGGCATACTTCTGTTATCCATTTATGTACAAAAGTAAATACAGAGAATACTTTTATCAACAACTTCAATGTCAAAGACTTCTCGTAGCAACACTTTCAATTTCCCAGATCCAAAATGATCTGATGTAAAGAGCTACTGGTTTATGTGAAAATGTACACAATTGCCAAAACTAAAATTAGAGGATAATAACACAGCAGAGGGCAGAACAGGTATGCTCAAACTAGATGTACAATTCCTCTACCCACAACCCACAAAAGTGATGCATTTTAGGTCAGCAGTTCAGCACTGGATTTCATGGAGCAGACAACTAGCTTTTCTTACAGCTCTTCATTTTCAACATGAAATGCTATATATGCCTAACCTATTGTGAATATGAAGATGTCCCCACTTGTTACTGTCTAATTCTTTCATGTGTACTAGATTTGATGGATGTAACTTAAACAAATTACCAGGCCCATTTTGCTCTGTATGCTGTTTTTCAGGGTAGGCCAAAAAGGAAATAATTCAAAGAGGAAAATAACATGACCTTAAAAAAGCATGTCCTATGTACAACAATTACACAATTTTTTGTTTATAACAGATGCAGAAGCCGGAGTTAAGGCATGCCTTTATGATTCAAATGTAGAAATAAGACAGAGGATAATTCCAGGTATCCACTCTTATTATTTTGGACAAGACTGATTTGCATTATGTATTTCTGTTTTGAAACAATTAGCATATTATCAGCAAATCAGCGATGCAACCACACATCTATTATATAACCTATCAAATGAGTTATGTATTCTTGCTGGAACAGCAGTCAATTCCACTGACCTATAACAACAGTTACAGGAAAAAGAAAAACCTAACAGCAGATGTGGAGACAACAGTGCATCATAGTATTAATATTAAATTCTCTTTATAAGAAGCTATGAGTCAATGAAAAACTTGAACAAACTGTCACAGCTGGCAGTCTGGAAAACATTTATTAGATCATTAGATCTGTAATCTATATTTGAGAACACAACAAAAAATTGCCAAATCAATCAAGAGAGACAGATATTTATGAGTCAGTAAAGCTATTTCTAGGAGTGGCTGTGGTGCTGGGATCATTGTTTTAGATTTGATTTTTTTCTTTGTTGCTGATGTGCTCTAGAACATTAAGTCTCAATGGATATACTTAAAAACAAAATTTTCTTGAGGAATAACATTTCCTTCACCAGCTTCAAATATACAAAGTAATGTTTCCATGAAAATTAAGCTAGCTTTGACATCCTTGAATAGCATCAAACAGGTACATTAAAATCTGTACATCATGACAGTACATATGAAAGGTTTGTTATCAAATGAAAGCACAAAACTGCAAACTCTTTAAACATGATCCATGATAGCTTAAACAGCATACAGATCCAGCCCATTATAGCAGAGGGTCGGTAATCAATATGAATAGGAAATTTCAACTAAACTCACTGATCTGTGTGAGCAGACAAAATCTTGATCCTATGAATTGTCTTTCATGTTTGATGGAGGCAATGAAAACCACTACATGTATTGATCTAACATAACTTTTCACCTAAATATGGATCTGTAGCATGAAAATTACTGCATTTACTTCTTGTATGCAAAGGCTAACAATATGAAATATTTCTGATTCTTGTGCGATTTCAGGATGATAATTTACTTTATAAAAAATATCATAAAAAAATAAAAAGAAAGAAAATGAGGTTGGCTGCGCTGCAATAATCGCAAGTGTGAAATACTTTTGCAACAAATATTCACTGATAAAATATGACAAACCTATTGATCCTGGAGGTGGACCCCTGAGAAATTCCTTGGCGGGAGGGGGTCCTCCAGGCATAGGGGGTCTTCCTAAATAAAAAAAAAGTAAAAAAAAAAAAAAAAAAAGCAGTGGAATTTACATACAGATTATACATATTTTGAAAATCCTCTTTTGTATGGAAAGTCTGCCTTCTCTACTTCGGAGAGCCATTTTCATTACCTACTATCCATCAACAGTTGTTAAACAAGATGGTCTGCATTTCAGTGTTTTGATTAACCAGATAAAAATTTAAACATGAAAGACATGTTTCCCACCACAGAGAGATACAGAACTGCAAACTGTAGTAATTATGAAGTCTCCAATGAAGCAAGGATAAAATTCGTGGAGAATGCAAAGAACATAAATGTTGACGATCTGGACATATTAGCTATATGCCACATTAACAGGCAAAACCCTTGCTTCCACAAAGTAATTAAAAATATACAACCGTTGTACAATTAAAATTTAAAAGTATGAAAATCTCTCAGAATTTCTCAAAATTCATCATGAAAAGCATGAAAGTCTAGCTTTTGTTCTTCGTTTATTAAAATCCCTTTGTCATGGATCTTGAAACTTTGATTCATGCAAAAAAAAAAAAAGACAAATAAGTTGAAATGCCATAAGATCAATCAATCGTACTAAACTCATTTCCAGAAATTCTTTGAACAAAACAAAAAAATATACATATAAATCTTATACATGTTCTTCATGTACCAATTCAACCACTTGTGCTTTAGATATTTTCAGGGATGTCAAACTGTTTTCGTGACAAATCGAAAAATTCTAAGGAATAGTCGATCCAGCTATGTATCCTAATTTTAAGACATGAAAACTAAGCCTACCAGTGGTCTATTTAACGAACTTTGCAACCTGCCACTGAAATATGGGTTGGCAGTGGTTCCTATTTAAAAATAAGATTTGTTTACACATGCTCTATGCAGCGTCATTATCAATATTTTGAGTGGCAATGTGGCTATTCTGTCTAGATCTGCATCTAAACTGTGGTTATGAACAATTCCCTTCTTACATCTGTCTTTGCTTCAGTCTTCTCTCAGATCATGGCCATACCATTTGTTTTTGTCACATGATTCAAGTGTTGATTTTCAATCCACAACTCTTACATGATCACTTGACTGAACATTGTAAGGTTTGAAAAACAGCCCTATCAACTTCATGTTATAGCTCTAAACAAGCTGCCAAACAACTGCCTAATCAGCCCACACAAAGAGCAACCATCACACTTTATTTTTCTAATTCATTGCGCACTGGGGGAAAAAAAGAAAAAATTAAAAAATAATAATAATAAAAAAAAAATCGGCAGGTACACAGCCATAACTAAAGTTTGCAATGACCGGTAAGTTGGATATGAGACCAAAGTTGGAAGTTTGACATCCCTGTCTGGTATCTTGTAAACATGACTAAAATCTGGTAGTTCATTAACAAGACAATGTCTGTGACCAACCAATGCTGCCTAATAACAAATGCCCAAAATCAGCCCCATTCATTAGTGACAAAAAGCATCACATGCTAAAATCATCATTGCATTTCCTCTACAGGAATAACACTGTGGCTGACTTGTGTCTTTTGCTGCATGGTACAATATTCATTTGACTCTCAGTGCTCATGCACTTTTCATTCATTGTAAGCCAGTTTAACAATAACTTCATATACAAATTTTACACAGAAATTACTACCTAATTCCTCTTGCTGGGAAGACTTTTTCTCAATATAAAGCAATCCAATATACATACAACTCAATTTGCTAGAATAAAAATAACCCTGATAATAATAAATCATACTTGGAAGAACTTATCCTCAATATGAAAAGGATGATCAAGGATGCAGTCCATTTATGTGGAAATTTAAAACAAGCGCAGAATTATCGATATTGTCCCAGACACAGCAGAATGTACTGGAGAATCACTCTACTGCCACCTCCAAACACTCTTCGGTAACAGCAACCTCCAATTGTTGCTTTTAAAATCTGATCCACTGATTTAAAGACAACTTCTTATTTGACATGAAAAAATAAGAAGTTATCTCCCTTAGAGATTTTGCCAGTAAAATCATCCTCTCCTCCCCTGGCCATTTACCCAATTGAAACATCATTCTGTTTCTTCCCTGAACAAATGAAAGTATGTGGAGTAAATCATTTTAACAAAATACTATAAAGTTTAATTTGTTGTGCTGAAGTCACTTTAAAAAAAAAAAAAAGGGGGGGGGGGGTGGGGACTTCAAAAAAACTTTAGCAACAAATTATTCAACTAACACTGAATTTGTTGCACGAGGAGAAAAGCTTCTGCAAATAATCCTGTTGTGTGAATGATAAACTGTTGAGGACAACAGTCAGTGTCTGGAGCTATTTCTTTTTTAAATTATTCCTAAACTGATTTGAAATATCAAACACAAAAATTCAACTGTCATCTTAAAATTATCTTGATTTATAATTTGAGATGTCGATCCTTGTAATGACAACAGAGAATGATTAAAAAAAAAAAAAAAAAATACTGTGAAGCAGATGAATGTTTACCCATTTAGTTACAACTTTCTTCTCTTGCGCAACACAATGAACTTCCTATCAAATAACCTCTGAAACGTTTCTGGATTGGACAACTAAAAATATATCTACTACGGAATTGTTCTGTTTCAACTTAACCCATGGAATATCAAAAGTATCATTCTCATACATCCAACAAAATTTTGTGCTTTTACAGCATTTCAGTATTCAATAACATAGTCCTCTAAATGCAATAAACTAGGATTCACAATCATCTTGAATCAAATTATCCACATCCATATCTGTACGAATAGAGAAGATGAAAGACAAACTGACAAGTTTGGCATCAGCCAAAGTCAGGCTTTCTCATGAAATGTCAATTGAAAATCAATTTTTAATTCATTCACTTGTTTTATTTGTCTGTTCTGCTCATCAAACATCTAATTCATCAGATGTTTTGTGGCGAGTTCATATGAGAAATGACTATCGACGCGCAACTTGTCACTGTGAATAAGGTGATAAGTAACAGCCTTGAGAACAGTTAGGAACTCTGACATGCAGGATTTATTGTCAGCATCTAAAACATCCCAGAAAGCAGGAACACTAACACAAATTACAAGCACTGTTACTTACCAGGGCCACCAGGAGCACCAGGTGGGCGTTCCCATTCTGGTCTCATGGGTGGAGGGGCCCTTGTGTCTATAGGAGGAGGCCCTCTCAAATGAGGAGGGGGTGGCATTCCCAGTCTTGGAGGCTTTACAGAAAAAATGGGGAAAAAAATGAATTTAAAAAAAATTTGTTTAATTGAAAAAACACTGTATAATTCGTATGAATATGCCACTAGGCCTATTGCATGACAAAGCAGATTTTTCATTTATGCTCATTTGTGTCACCTAAGGAGACAATCCTCAGAGCAATATATAAATTTAGATCAAATTATACATTTGCTCTCACTGTCAAGAAAGATAGGAAAATACAGATTAGTGAGCTCATGATCCATCCTCAATGCCATGACACTCACCTCCATTCGTGGTGGTGGAGGTCCTCTGGCAGGTGGTGGAGCTGTCTGCTGGCCTGGCCTTGGGGGCATTGGTGGCATGCCTGGAGGTGGCCCTGTCACTGGTGGCAATGCACCGGGAGGGGCTGTAGACAAGTAGTCAGTGCAAGCCCTTACAAGCTCTGAGATGGATGAAAATAACAGGATCGAACAACAAACCTAAATAACATCCACAAATATTTTTCAGTGATCTAAATTAAATCTAAGAATAAAATAACTCAACCATTCAAAACTCAACATGTTATAGTTTTCATATCTTTACCCGTGCTATGCAGATCACAACCACAGGTCTCAATGGACAAACACATTGCTGACAGTGACTTGTGACCACAATCTGCACTATAGTTAGCAAGTAGTTGGTTCACAGCCAAAATTTTAAGTGCTGGCCACCTGTAGCCGGTTACATAATGCTTATAGTTATCTTATATTTTGATAAAACATATAGTGTTTTCTACACCTCATGAAACAGCTACATTTTGCAGAATGATGATAGCAAACTTTTCCACCAAGTAAGGAATATCTAACAGCTATGTAGAAAAGCAGAAATATAAAAAGGGACAAATTTACAACAATATTAGCAGCTTCATCACCCGAGACTAAAATTTTCAACATAAATGGATAGTTTCATCAATCTGCAACAACTTTTCTGTTACTCGCATTACAAATCCCTATTCCACAACTCAAGATATGAAGGATAAGACACAATAAAAAATGTGATGTGGGAGTTCTGAATTTTTCCATAAATCATCACGGAATAAAAATAACTGGGAAATAACACCACATTAAAAAAAGGTTAGTCCAAATAAGATTTCAGTAGACCTCAAATACTGTTACATCATTCAATAAATACAAAAGAAAGATGAGTTATTCACATGACACTTGTCTCTGTAATTACAAATAAGAAATGATATGAAAGAAATGTGGCAGTTATCAGTTCAAGAGCAGGTGCACATGCCAATTTCTGTACAAGAAAAATCTGTTTCAGCAACATTTCTAAGAACACAAAAATAATACCCAAATTTCTTCTGACCACACTGATTATAGCCATGATAATTCTAAGTCTACAACTGAAAGACCACATACAATTGTGACATAAGCTTGTATTAGTTTCTTGATTACACATATCACAAACAAAAGCTTTTTTTGCCAATATATTCTTTTTTCTTTCTCACAGCAAGCTCAAATTTATTTCACTTGTGTCTTGTGCCATTTGAATTCAAAATGTGCACTTACTTTCCTTCTGTGAAAATATCAATATCAAAAAAGGACTGATTTCTGATGTGTAGTTAAGGGACACAAACTCATGATCCCTTGCCACAGCTTCACATCTACACTAAAACACAACAACAACAAAAAACCAAAACGACTACATACGAGCAAAGTTTAACTGAGCTCCGCCTCTTGGTGGCGGTCCAGTGACAGGTGGTGCTCCTGGTCTGGTCATGGGTGGGCCAGCCAGTCTTGGTGGAGGAAAACCTGGGGCTCCTGGTGGTCCACTGGCAGGAAGTCCACGCTTGTCTGCTGAATCAATTACAAGCATTGTTATATTCAACGAAACACTAAGCATACAGCTTTTAAGTAGATCTAGATGCAGACCAAAGGTATTGAGATGAATGAACATATACATTTGCCATGGAATTTGTATGAAAGTAGAGAGCTGCTTCTTAGTTTCTTTAATTGTTCATTAAGTACTGCAATGGATAATAAAGGTGATTTTATTTCATTACGGATCATAAATCTGTTGGGGCTATTCGTAGTACAACAGGGAGTCACATTCAGTCAGTTAAAACCCATACATGCTGTTAATTCTTGTCCATAAATTTACATCCCACCATTTAATTTTTATCAGCAAATAACTTCCAGGTGCAAATAAATTTTTTATGCTGTCAATTTATCAACAATGACCATTTCTGAAATTTCCATTTTGTGGGTTATCCCTGCCTGGTGGGCCACGTTCATCCCTCCGGTCTGTATCGCCTGGACCTCCTCCACCAGTTTTTCGAGCCTGAGCTTCAAACTGGTTGAGAGCTTGCTTAGTAAAATGACTGACTTGTGGCACCTGTCCATGAAGCTCCTTCCGTGGCAAACGATCAAAAATGGTACGTGAGGACTGCTCTGAACCAACAATAATCAGTGCAAACCTGTCCAGAAGGAGAAAAAAATATCTGGTCTTCAAATTTGAAAGAACAAAAATAAATAATAATAATAACAATAATCTTCACAGATTTATGAAATACCAACATACGTCAAAATGTACAAATTTATTTCTAGTTTTTGACACATTCATTTTTTTTCATTCTCATCGAGGACTAAAAAGTCTTTCTTTTTCACAAATTCTCAGACTTCTCCACTTCTACATGAATTCTGTAGACATAATCCCCATCGTGATCATGCAACTTACAATCTTGTCTTCACCTCCTGGTCTAGATCTGAATGATTCTCAATGACAGCATCTGTAGAAGTGTTTCTGCAGGCAGCACCAATTTCCTTATCAGCAGGCAACACCAATTTCTTTATCATGCAAGCTGACTAGCAGAACAAATTATTTATTTATAATGAAACTATGCTGCTGTGGAATACCTTCAATTTTATAACAAAAAGATCCAGAAATGATTTTAAATAACCAATGCAGGTAGACTATGACACTCACCCTTTAGACTGTCCATTGGCTCTGTTTTCATAAAATTTTATCTCCAGAAGATCTGATACTCCGATAGAACTCATTGCATCTGTCAAATCTTGATCTGTAGTCCACTGTAAGCAAAATTATAAAGACTCCACTATTCACGGGAAATATGACAAAAGACTCTGCTGCTGGTCAACAGCAAGAGAACACAACTGCACATAAACTGCAAAAAATTTTCTCCAGAAATCTCTGAAATTAATTTAATCAACTAATCTGATAAAGATAAAGAGAGTAGAGAGGTGGGAAAAATATTTGATGCTAAATATCAAATCAAATGTCAGATAAATACAAAAACCATGCAAAATGATTACTCATGTAAATGAAAGTCAATCTGCAATATGTCTCACACTTCAAGTTGATCTGCTTTTCATTACTTAGCAATGTCAATCCAAAATTAACAGTCTGAAATAGTAAGAAAGTAATGTTACTGAGGTGTAGAACATGGAGTGGTGATTTTAGAACTTTTTGAATTTTTAAAATCGGTTGGTAAGTAACAATTCTGTGAATATTTTTAGCATGTAATTTTCTGCCCTTTTTGGTCATTTTTAGGAGACATATAAGGAAAAAAACTACAATGCCACGGTACCAAAAATACACAGAATTTCAAGAAATCATTTAATAAAAAGGCTACTGTTGGTGTAAAATTATGGAATTTTGCATGTATTTTTTCACAAGGAATTTTTTTAGCTAATTAGCATAAATTAGCATATTTTATTACAGAAACATCAAATATGTTCCGAAACACTGAATTTTCATGTGACAGAAAAACTATACTAGATCTATTGTCATAATATTACATGTCACTATTTAGGCAAGCTACTTTTCCATTCAGAAATACCATTAAAGGTGAATATTTTATTAGCTAATTAGCATAAATTTGCATAAATTGCTTGAAAGATCCGATACCTTCAAATACATATATTTGCTCATTCTTCTTTAAACACGCATTATATAAACATGTACATACTAGAATTCAGTGAAATCATCAAGAACAGTGACAGATAAATACTTTAAAGGTTAATTAGCACAAATTGGCATATAATCCAATAAGAACACAACAAAAAAGAGAGCCTAAGAATTTTTCATGACAAAACAAGTTACTGTTATCACATACTATGATACTTCACATCATATGGAAAAATATTTTGCCACATAAAACGGTGCTGACAAATATTCTATTGGCTGATTAGCATAAATTTGTATAAATTATCATTGTGATCAGGACACTTACGAAAATAAATTGAAACGTTTTCACATCGGTTTATAAAAACATGTGTTTTTTAAAACTGACAAATATTTTCACAGGACTGACATTCGAACATTAACCAGCATGAAAAATGTTTCTCTGATGCTAAACAAAAAAGCATTCACCAAAACAATTTACGGCAAATACAGCAAAATAATTAGATCTATAGTGTATCTGATCTCTTTCAGCTGCGAGCGCTTTTCAAGGATTTCCCAGTCATTTGCATTGTTGCATTCTCCTTGCACTATAAATAGACTAGCACATTTCCGCTCAGCCAATGAAACCCCGCGAACAAAGACATCCTTTAGTAGGTCAGTGACGTCATGGTGGCGATCTCCTACCTGGAGCAGAGCCAGCCGATAAGCGTTTCGCCGATTCCGATTTTAAAGTTTGGTTAAAATCGTTGGCTTCATAAATGCATTCAAACAAAGGGCACACGTATGAATCATACACAGAAATAAACATCAGCATACCTGCTGTCGTGCAAAACAATCTCCGCAAGTGGTGTGTCTAGTTTCCAAATGGCAGGTCGTCAACTTTATCCACCTCGTACTCAATAATAACAGCTCTACCGGAAACTTTTTGATACCGACATGTCAAGCTACATCAGCTGCGATTGGCTGAAAAATTTCATGCCCCTCTAATGAGAGATAAGAACACAAACGAGTTTGAAAGAGAGGTAGTCGCGAATTCCTGATCCTGCTCGGCCGCCGCTGAGGGAGATCCCGTGGTGGCAAGTAGAAAACGCGTTTCCAGATCGATTTCTCAACTATTTGAAAGCATAGACCTGCGGAATTACAACCAATCGATAGCATTTTTAG
>JBCEWB010050475.1:0-14183 GCA_039654565.1 Peronia peronii | reverse complement strand
CATCCATCCATCCATCCATCCATTTATCCATCCATCCATCCATCCATCCATCCATCCATCCATCCATCCATCCATCCGTCCATCCATCCAATCAGCCAGCCAGCCATCCATCCACTGATCCTTCTATCCATTCCTTTATCCAAATCCCACTAATGTCGCACAGTCCTCAGCTTACATAACTTACCAGATCCCTCAGGATCAACAGATGGAGAGAGACATCCACAGTTATCTTGGAGTCCTTGCCAAGAACTGGCACTATATCTCTATCGTAATTCTTCAACAAAGCCCGGAATAGCTTATGTCTCGTTGTGTAGTCAGTTAACATTGCATCTGCATCTTGGAAGCACACAATGCCGAACATACGATTGTGCATACCAGCATAGAAAAACGATAACGCTAGCGCAGGTGAGGGACCATGATGCAATATGAAGGATAGAGGGCACAAGACAGAATGAGAGCAGCTAAATAAAACGCCTGGATATATTATATCATAAAGGTTCCTGTCTGGTATGAGACAGGCATGAGATAGGACACCGCTTAATGATGATGATGATAATTATCGTGATGATGTTGTTTTGAAACAAAAAACAAAAAAAAAACAAAAACAAAAAAAAAAACAAAAAACGTACACTATTTAAAAATTAGGTTTTCTGATTTTTTTCTTTCTTTCTTCCTCTCTTTGTTTTGTTTTGTAATTTGAGGATATTTTGTAATTTATCATTTGTACTTATGTATATATTATGGAGATGGATTCATAAGACCGTGTGCTCATCTATCACTGGCGGATCTATGGGCATTATAAACCTTTCAAAAATATCCCCAGTTGGTGCTAGGATTAGGGATGGGGGTTATGGATTAGAGTAAAGCTTGGTAATCCGTAGGCAGCATGGTGCCTGTTTATCTCGGAATGACTAATAAACACTATGCATGGCGTCTATCGATCCGCGGCCATAAGTAATTTACCGATTGTGTCTGCACCTTAATAATCAAAATAGCTATGAAAAATATTTATGGTAACGATGGTATTGATTACGATGATGATGATGATAACGCCGAAGCCGGCGACGATGACTCTGATGAAAAACAAAAGTATTGGAAATTTCTTGATCCACATTTTGTAAAAATCATACTTGAGGATAATGTTTGTTGTTGTTTACATTAATGTGCAGATTGAACATGTTGCAAGTTGTCAGTCTCCGTTCTGATATTTTGATTACTGGAAAACAATAATGCCGATGATTTTTAAAAATTTTAATTGTTGCAGTGTTTGATCGTTTAACATTTTCCTAAGTAGGACATGCTAACACTGTTTTACATAGATTACTACACCATAATTATGTGTAGTATCATTGTTCACGGCGTGAACAGAGTGTGGCAAATTTATGGAGTTTCGTGTGCGATATCACTGGCTATATCAAATAGAGAGCAACCTCTTATTGTCTGCTTAAAGTCTCAGACTCACCTTAATCTCATTCTTTCAAAAACAAAATGAAATCGTTCAGTAGCTAACAAATCAACAGCACTACTCATTACAAGTCCTCCACTCCCTTTCGCTCCATTCCTATCTCCCTAATATCCAGGGCCAAGAATCAATGGAGTCAGTGTGCGCGACAATATTTAAAATTTGTCTGTCTCTGATTAGGATGATAAAGGGTTAGGCTATGCGATGAGGAGGTGTACGGAAGGGAACACTTGTATGTCCTCGATACACAAATGTCAAATGAAATTTACTCTATACCAGTCTTAATGGTATACCATGTTGTACATTTAAACTGTCAGAATGGAATGTGGAGGTTGTTGTTCTTGTTGTTGTTTGTTTGTTGTTGTTTTTGTTTAACTGGTAAGAAATGTTTCTATAGGATGTTTCACAAATTTGAATTTGTCACACATGTGACATGAAGGATTTTTGGATAATGAAACCTATAACACAAACTCGTTCCGAAACCAACAACAAAAGAAGTTAATAATATCGTCTTCCTTTAGGGTATTCACACTAAGCGAATAATTGAAAGAATTATACCACCTCGGAGAAATGTAGATTCTAATTTTATGTTGATATGGGGACAAGTTCTGTCATTCCAAACACTGCATCTACCAGTTAAAAATTTATACAAAGACAACTTTAAAATGACACTGATCGTCAAGTACACAGCTACCATTTTTCAATGTATTTCGAGCTGAAAGTTTGACAGTATTGTGATGAGTAGGTCTAAGAAACATGAGGTAAGTGATAAGGCAAGGAATGAACTGTCCAACTCACAGAGACAAAGACTGGGGAAACATGCCCAAAGAGAAATGAGGATCCAGCCCATACTGAGTGTTGACTGGCTATATTACTTTGGACCCTGTTGTCTTCCCCACTGACTGTGCGTCTCACAAAGCCGTGTCGTGACCTTTAAAATAACATGACAGAGGAATTAAGAGCAGATAGCTTTTATGAGACGTTCTCTCTCTCTCTCTCTTTTATTCATCAATGCAGTAAGTTGTTGTGATCTGAAATGAAAATCTTACTCACTCATAAAAATAATTTAATACTGCATATTTAACGGTTCTGATAGCAATACATAAACCCTTTCTGATTCTCATAAAGTTATTATTGTCTAGCAAGGGGCAATGTGTGCATGTGTATGTATATGTGTGGTGATGGTGGTGGTGGTGGTGTGTAATAATATTAAATTAAATCTCTCAGTTCGTGGAATTATATGTTAGACTGTTTGAAGATCAAATATTTATCTCAACAGATTTTAAGTCCATTAGTAATATCGTGTTTCTGAAAGTTAGTTTGGCCATGTATCAAAGAACTGAACCTGAAAAAACGTTGACTAATAATTTGGCTTTTCTCCTCGGGTTTCTGATCAAAGCAAGCTCTTATTGTAAAACCAGGCCCAAAAATTGTTTAATGATTATTCAAGTCAGCTTATATTATTAAGCTTTGAATTAATAACTGTTGCTGTTAAAGTTGGAATAAACGATAACGCCAGTGATAAATCATATCCAATAAAGAGAGCTTGTGCAAAGGCCAGATCTGATACAATTTTTTTTTGGGTCGTATTTCATATATTTCTTTCACTGTCAATGATTGAAATCTAAATCTAGATTTACTTCATGTACCCTATATTGACTTGAAAGTATGTCTTCATACTAGACTAGATCTACTTACTCAGTTATACTTATTTTTCAACATACTCATGAGTATGTTGAATCGTATGTTGTACTCATTCCAAAGTAAGCACGGAAAACATTTGAGGAAACCCGTATCATGGCATCCATATCCACATCAGCGTGAAACCAAAACTCTTCCTATGCCCTCTTGGGTGCGAGCGAGATATAGCCGGGAAGTCCCGCACGCAGAATTGAAATAAACTATCCCATGGACATAAACATAATAATTAATTGTTCAAAAAATCCTAGACTGTGATGAACTCATTGCTCAAAGAGATAATGAGATAATTCAGGAGTGTATGACCTTGAACAAATACTGAGACAGTACAAAATATAATATGATCTACTAAGAGAAAGAAACATATGACATGATGTCTACAATGCCTGAAGACTTAAAATGAATGTAATTGCACAGATAGAGAAAGATATTTATTAGTGCTGGGCATCGACCTGGATTTTAATAAACTGGATTTCCAAATTACCCACTTCATGACAACTGGGTCTAAACTGGATTTTATCCGTTTTCATCAGGGCGGCGACTCTCTGATTTCTGGGCTAAATTACTCTAGCACAGCGAGCCGCTTGCCATATATTGCAAAGTCCTTACTAATAATAACACACGTCTGGTCCCGTCTGCCCGCTCGCCCGCTCAGTCGCAGTCACGTGTGGGTTTGTCGTGCCTACACACGTCGCTCGCGTTTATCCACCCCGCTCCCCCCTCCACCCCACTTCCTCCATTCTTCACAAACGCAGGCCGTTGGCATTGCTGCTAAGTGGCTACGCTATTACATAGTACAGCATAGTGAATTGGGCTTCATTTGTTCTGGTTTTGTTTAATTTTATTTCCAATTTTACAGCACGAGCACATACTAATCCGGCCTGTTCCAGAATAGTCCGACCCTTTCCCTACCTTAATACATGTAAACATTTTTAAAGAAAAAATATCTCCCATGTTCATTCATTCAATGCTTCTCTAATTTTTTCTGCATGTTTTTTGTCTGCTTTATTGTGGCACTTTATTAAAGAACAGAATCATGCCAAACGTTAGGTTCGCTGGCACAGTATGCTACATTTGGCTATTTCATGTATCAGGAGCGGTCCTAGTCAGCATACTCAGGTTCTCTGTTGATGGGTATCATCTTCAGATACGGATAAACTATGACGTAATATTCTTTCAAGCCTGGTTTGTAGTGTAGTCTGTTTTAACTATTAAGCAAAACCAGTTCGGCACTTGATTGAGTTGCAAACGCAGCCCGCGAATTCATTGGTTTTCAACCTTTTTGGCCCCATGCGACAGTTCACAGTTTGCCATTAATCCTAGATATTGTCTGCCTGGAGAACTCGAAAGCTACCTATCTCTGAAATCCTACCTGTGATGCCCCCGCACGGCAAATGGCAATGTATCACTGTTACTGTTACAGTACTTCTAAGCTCCCCCCCTCCCTCCCCCCCCCCACACACACTTGTTTGCTGTGATGCCTTTGATTTTATACCGACACAGTCACCTGTGGACCT
The DNA here is from genome assembly GCA_039654565.1 of Peronia peronii. Taxonomy (NCBI): domain Eukaryota; kingdom Metazoa; phylum Mollusca; class Gastropoda; order Systellommatophora; family Onchidiidae; genus Peronia; species Peronia peronii. The sequence continues at coordinate 9,506 of JBCEWB010050475.1, read as the reverse complement.
AAACTCAGCGCTCTCCCTCCCTCCCCCTATACAGTGATCACAATCAACCACCCGCCACGAGGCAGAAATGGATAGGGTAAGTTAACCTGATAAGCGGGTTGGGGAAATGTATCTGATAAGAGATAAGCAAACTGATATGCGAATCAGGTAAATGAACCGTTTAAGCAAATCAGGTAAATGAACTCGATAAATTGGAAAATGTAATTTTTTAAGTTGAACTTTGGAACTGGTTATCCAAATTTCGGACCTGCACTAATATTTATACAGAGACAGTGTGTCAACCAAATGAAAACTTCCTACAAAGTCACCGAAGACTCATTTCTGAAGAAACGTAAATCTGCCATCCCGTAAGGAGGTCTATTTTGAAGGAGAAAAAAGATTTTTGCACCTGGACAGAAACCATCATTTTTAACATCTTTGCAAACCAATTGTAAATTCGTTGTCTGCCCGTCCATCTAGCTATCAGACTGACTACATGTTTGTCTATTTCTACATTCCTATCTATCTGTCTGTTTGTTTGACTGTTTGTCTGGCTATTTGGCTTTTTCCCTCTCTCGGAAGAAAAAATAAATGCTTTGCAAGTGTATATAGAGCCATTTCGTCGCCCCACAACACAAAAATCTTGTAGTTAGGACAATTTAATTCTCGGGCGACGATTTGTTGTATACCCTGCTGCTTGTATATACTCAAAATTGACTAAATACACGATTTTTCACAACAGGCAAAAATCCTAATTGATTTTTTTTACACGTTCATTTCAACATTAAAGGAATATATAATCAATAAATATATAATAAACAAACAACATCAATAAACAAATAATAATAGATACAAAGATTAATAAGCAGATAATCAAACTGGCAGATAGATATATAAATAAAACAGTAAATAATAAAACAAAATGAAAATTTTAAAAATCTAAGACTATTCTTTATCTATAGACCAAGTTAGTCGGAGGGCCAAGCTGACCTCATCAGACAGAGACCTTTATACAAAGGTCATGACCAACATCACAAAGAGCAGCATCATCAGCAACAGCAAAACAACGAAAGAAACAATAACAGTAATGACAGCAGCGATAAAAGCAATACAAGTGGAAATAACAACACCACGCCTCTAGCGTTTGGTTACAGAAGGAAAAAAAATATAACAATACACAGCCATGTTGAAAAAGTGTAGTTAGTAGGTTTAATTTTTTTTTTTTTAAAGTAATAACTAAAAATGGATATCAAAGTATCTCGAGGGGGGTATTGATTTATAACTCATTTATGACTCTGATAGCGATAACACAACAGCAATAATGAAAAGCGCAACATGCCCTGTAATATCGATCACTATCGTGTAACAATGGACGATCAAGATCCGCAGCATGTTATGTATACTAAAAGTTCAAGTAAAATGTAACTCCCTACGTACGGGAGGACAAAAAATTTATTCTAAATCGAACAGATCAATTTTATCACTCAAGACTATGACTATGCAATTCGCTTTTGCCATCAATATATTCCTATTACCAGACAATTTTTCTGAAAATTACAATAAAAATGTTTGTTTTGAAACTAACGACTGAGTTAATTAACTCATACAGTTGCTCTGGATAATCTTTAGAATATTGTCATCAACAGGTTCATAATATTTGAATCTGTCTGCTTGTACACAGATTGACTTCAAATTGCTTTTGAATAAATGAATAAAAGAAAGATCCGACAGAAGTACGTAGATCTTGATTTAAATGTGCATTGAAAAACGCCACACAGTTTAGCGATTTTGAATATACGACATGGTAGACAGAGAAATGGTTGAGGAATAGAAAGAGGAAGGTATCGTTTAAATGCTTATAGAGAATATCAGATTGAACCGGCAGGGTCAAATTATGCACATTTCTATTTTCGATATAATCTTGATAAACTGATGTTTCGCCGACTGAGCATACTGTAAATCATTGCAAGCCACTAGCGGCTGGCTCAGTATTCAACAATCCCATATTTTTATTGCAAGGGTGGATACATCTGGATATATAATTATCTGAAATTATGACATGAAAAAAAAATTATAATATTATTCAAAGACAAAAATTAACTGATTTTTTTTTCACTCTGATCAAAATCACGCCCATTAAAATGTCTCAAAATTTCTTCTTTTCGCCAGGAATTTTTTTTCTTCATATCAGCGACCATGATTTGAACACGAAACAATGATAGCTCCTACACCGCTTACTTATAACAAACTAATCTGTGGCATACGTTTTTCTCCTAGCCAACCAATTAAAAAGAATAATAGAAGATTTTAAAAAATCAGTTCCATCACGTGAACTCCTTTCTTTAAACTGAAAATTGGTTTGTAATTATAACATCCCTCCGTACAGTTTCTAAAGGAATAATTATCTTTCTTTTTTCTCTGCCTAGCACGACAACCATGTTATCTTGGTATCGATGAAGAAATATTTGTTATTCTTTGTTCCTTCGTAACTTCTTTTCACCTCGTTCGAAGATACCTGTAATTTAACATTGACAGACACCGAAACAGCACCAACAAATAATTGAGACAAACATACAAATATCTATGTATAACCTCAATGCAAAGATAAAGAATTCAATCCATTTAATCATTTACTCTAGTATATTTTTTGCACCAGCAGATCGTTGCCTAAAATTATTACCACGGTGTCTAATAATGATGATAAGGACTATATTGCAGCAGTTCATTATTCTTTACAATACAGTTTCTCGCGTGCTAATGCTTATCTGAAAAGTTCTATATATATGTCTTTCAACCTCCTAGTGGAGGTTTTCTCGATTATCTGAAACGAAATAATAATAATAAGCGTATGATTTGCTTATCATATATTACCTGAGCTCATTTGAAATACAGTCACGATCATCGAGCCACTATCAAATTTAGATACTATTTTAAACACAAACACGTGTACACAGCCAATACGTTTGATGAAATGAACTGTAGGAAAACAACAACAACAACAACAAAAAGCCAAAAAAAGAAATCCCAGTCAAACAAACAGACAGACAAACACAGAAAAACAAAAGGAAAAAAAAAAAACAAACCGAGGGAAGGTCAGTATAAGGATCTGATAAGGGAACATCTAATGCTGTTATTTCAAGTTCATTTTATTTTATACTAACCAAATTCAGTAACTTGAATACCAAACTATTGAAGACAAGATATAGAAGAATTATCTGCCATTTTGATCTTTAAGAATGAACTGAATGCGATAAAAAAACAGCACAGCCTACCAGAAGAGAAAAACAGTATAAACCAACATAAGCAGGAATTTCCGACTACTAGCTGATTCTAGTTAACTTTGATCGTTGATATTGTGGGATATTGCCCATGCCATGAACATCCCCTGGAGAGATCTGTATTGATGATTGTTCTTTGGCACTCCGTCGCAAATTTTTCACTCAAAAAGCATTTTCTATTCAAATGTTGTTCAGAATAAAGGCCGTTTCACATGTACCGGTGTGCGGCGACGGCACCGGTGGCGGTTTGCGTAAGTTGTGTTCACATGATTGCCGTATTTGTGAGCGAAAGCGTAGCCGATGTGAAGTAGGACTGTGTGTTTCATTCGTTGGCCTCAACATGGCGGGGCAGCCATTAATATTATCTCTTCTTGCTGAAGAGATCAATACAACTGATGCATTGTTTTGTGGTAAGACAGCGTCATACAAGTATGGATTTTGCCGAACGAGTTCGATAGTTTTTCATAAAATCCAGTTGAAAACTTTTTGCTCACTGGTGGTGATCAATGACCATCAAACGGCTAGACTCTAGATCTACAATCTACGCTTGCGATGCAGCAGGATAACACATCAACACCACCACTAGGCCTGGTGTGTCGACAAGTGGGGCCTAGATCTATTGTGTGTGTGTTTGTCTACCAATCCTCTCGACCACCTCGAGGTAGACCTAGGCTAGATGAAAAGATGGATTTTTTTTTTTTAATATCGCAAAAATAAGATTTCGCGCGAGTCAGTTAGACTAATTTTGAGGCGCTGATTTCAAAAATGGGCTTCTTTTTGAGATCCATCCTGTATTTTAAATTTTTGTCGGTCCATTTTTGAATCTTCAGTAGACCCCACAGTGCAGAAACGGCGATGGTGTCAACAAAATTCGCTCCTCGAAGCGGTCGCTGAAGCACCGCGAAGGCTCTGCGACGGTTTCTGCGGCGGTATTCCGTCTCATGAAAACAGCCAGAGATTAAACAGAAAGCAGCGGTTTCCAAGCACAGACGACGGACTTTTTCGTCGCCTTGCCGTCGCCACACACCGCTACATGTGAAACGGCTTTAAGGGCGAGGGCAGGGGTCGGGAAAAAAAAAAGGAAAGAAACAAAACTTAGGCTTTTCTTTTCAGCTAAATTTAAGGTGATTTATGTCATATTCTAAAATAAATTTTAAAATATTTTGCTTGCGATTTTTCCAGATCCAGGGTTGGATTAAAAATGCATACAATGAAAGTGAACTCTGACGATACAGAACACACCTCTCTTTTTTCTCCAGAAACATACACATACATTTTAACAAACAATCAAAACACAAACAATCAAACAAACGAACAACACACAGCACTGCAACAAATAGACAACTTCAAGAGAAACCATGACAAAAACTTCAGTGTTTTTTTCTTCATTGTTACAAATTTCCACTCTTTTTTGCTTACAGTATAGTGTGTCCTTTTTTGTGATATTATCTAGCCGTACATTCTAGACCACAATACAAAGCCCTGTTGTGGCGACATAAGTTCGATGACGAAACCATTATATTGAAATCACACTTGTGACTCATATTCCATTTTGTGATTGCATACAGTACATTGAAAGAACATGCCTACTGAATAACATCAGACTTTGTGATATATTAATCTGTAACAATTCAGTAACTGTCAAGTGTGGCGATAATCATGTCCGACATGTCAGATCATACACACCAAGCCTATGATGCTGACATTGATCATGGCCATCATTCTCATGGCGTTCATTCTTACAACGCTCATCCTCACCGCCCGGACGTTAATTCCATGTGGGTAGTTGATAGATCTCTGACTAACTTGATAATATTTATCGCCTACTGTTGTCTAGGAATGACCATCTGCTTGTTAGGGAGCATCGCTAACTTCATCAACATCTTCGTTCTTGCCAAGCAAGGATTCGCCGATCCCATAAACATCAGCTTTTTTGGTCTGGCTCTATCGGATGCTGGATGTCTGCTAACTCATCTGTGGGTCTGTGTCGCAAAGATTCCTGGTCTGGAAGAGGCCAACCAATTTATCGACATAACCAACATAGCTTATGTCAGTGGTGCTATACCATATCTGGCTTTCTCTCGTCTCACCGCCCTGATCACAGCCTACATTACATTTGAACGTTTTCTCTGTGTAGCAATTCCACTCAAAGTGAAGCGTTTCTTAACAGCTAAACGAACTATTTACATCATAGTTGGTCTTTTCATCGTCATCTTTACCTCCACTAGCCCGGCTTTGAGTGTCAATTTACTAAAGTGGAAGTTTAATCCACACATCAACTATTCATATTTTGGCCTTTACCTGTCCGAAAACAGTCACGAGATTGAACAAATATACTACGGCTTCAATAACTTTTTTGGCTACTTTGCTTTCGTGAATGTCATCATTTTCACCGTTATTTTGGTAGTGGTTTTAAACAGCAAGGCCAAATGGAGACAAAAAGTGGCTGGTTCAAAGAGCGTTTCATTGTCGTCAAAGAAAACCAGCAGAGTGAACAGAATGGTTGTGATCATTTCCACCGCTTTCATTGGCAGTTATTTTCCCAAGACGTTGGTATACCTGGCTATTATGATTGAACCCCAGTTTAGCCTGGAAGGAGCCTATCATAACCTTGTCATGATTGTAATCTCTCTTGCATTCTGTCTGGAAGCATTAAATTCAAGTAGCAATCTGTTCATCTATCTAATCATGAGTACAAATTACAAGTCGATTCTGACTTCAATATTTCCGTGTCCCTGCAAAAAAAGGAGAACGCAGCTAAGAAAAGAAATTAGAAATGTCCCGCCCACAAAAACAAAAGAACCTAACCGGCAGTCGCTTTCATGAGAAGTTCTTTTGCTGATTTTTTTAAAAACATAAATTATCAATACTTCAGTTTTGGCTGGAACGATTGCGGCGTCCTCAGTTCCTAACAACACGCTCTGGAAGCAACAATCCTCCATCAACTCATTGCCGCGACACCAGCAGACATAACCGCAATAAAAATCAGATAACGTTCATTATAGATCTTCACGGCTCCATTACCAACATAAGAGCTGTCTCTGAACATTAGACCGAGATATTTCCTGACCCTTACAAGGTAATCTTTCTTGAAAATACTTCCCTGAATTTTAATTTTTACCTGTTTCCTGTTGCATATTGCCTGGTCTGAAAGTTGATCAATGGGGACGCCACAGATGACTTGACAAAACAATTCTCGCAATTCTCTCTCACAGCTTCAAGTTTGTCGCTTCGGGCATATTGTTCTCTCATTTCTCTGTCTGCTTCTCCTCTCTCCTTCCATTGTGCCTTGCGGGATTGAGTTTTTTCTCAGTGGTACAAAGATCTTCATAAGGCTCACTGGCTGGCTTGATTCTGTTTCTCACTTCTTCGTTGGTGATGTGTATTTATATGAGATGCTGAAAGGGTTTCAGAGGCATCTCATCTCTCCCGCCTGTATCCTCTTTTTTTAATTAAGGCATGCATGATAATGTGAGAATATGGAAGGTGTTCTCCGACTTGAAAGGAAAACTGACTTTTCTGGACAATCACAGCTTTAAAAAACATATATCTTGCATGTAAAAATTCGGATTCTCAGCCACATCGTGCTTGAGGAAATCGTAAGATAGAAAGATTGCAAATATCTCTGAATGGGATCTTGGGATATTGTGCTTGCAACAAGATGCTATTTTAAGACTTTTTTTCTCTAATAACACCAATGATCATTTCAAAATAATACCAATATGGCATATCATGTTTGATTAGCTCATTGATTTTCTGGCATTAAGCCAATTAACTTAAGTCTTTCCTTTAATTTCAGTAGAATATGTATGGAAGAGAGCTCAATGAAATGATAATGTAATAAGCGAAACAGTGAATAATGAAAGTGAAAAAGAAATTTTGAAAGAAAGCACAGTATTTGATGATTTCACCGCTAGAGAGAAATCTCAAAAGTTATACACACCAATCAAATAAAAAAGATAGACAATATAAAAATCTTGCAATTCCATTTGATCACTGTGAATTAGAGACTGCAAAAATCTAATTCTTTGAAAAATGTACTTTTCTCTTCACATTTCTTTAAATTGAAACCTTTTTCCATCTCAGAAAGGAAACATTTAATTAAAATGTTCTTTCATATGCAGCATTACCCGATTTACAATTTATTTTTTTTTTCGTTGTTGCCCTGACGGAGGGCCAAACTGGCGCGAAAATTTGGCGAGTTTCATGTTTGACGAGTCATATAATTTGTAACACACCAAATTTTCAAATTGTCATTTGTTTCTTTTAATGTACTAAGTCAGTTATCGGTTGACAATTCATGCCTGGAAATTCAAGACATTTGTATAAAACTAGAAGAGAACCCACGGCCTAGCTGGAGATGTTTTAAATAATTTTAAGTCAAACTGAAACAGATCTTTATGCAAGAGTGTTGTGTGCCAAATTCCAGATGGACCTTTCGTGGGAGAATTTTTAAATATAGCCCCGCAACTTCAAGCGTGCACCTCTATGTTGATATTTTGGTTGATTAAACTGAATGTTACTTAAAGAAAACGTGTTTTGGACGCGTCATACTATCGCACGTACAATTGGGATCAAGCACCCTCTCGAGTTTATTATTCAATTATTACCGCAGTTATAGAATGACGTCAAAGATAATAACTTTTTTTTTCGGGATTATGTACATAGAAACAGATCCATATCCAACATGTTGTGTGCCAAATTTCAGATGGATCCATTCAGCAGTTTCCGAGTCCATAGGCCTATTGTGGGTTTTCTTGCAATTTTGCAATATAGATGAAATGACAGTCAGTATCTAAGAAACTCAACGGGGAGCGGATCTTACCGCAGCGCACCGTGACGGCGCAGACAATGTTCGATGCGTACTGACTGCAGCTCTTTTCAATGACGTAAATAAAATGGCCATCACCTAAAGCATTCTGTTTCTTTTACCTTCGTTACAGAAAATCAGTTTTGGGTGATGATTTCGAAAAAAGACCTGTCAGATTTATCACGTCCGGAAAAGTTAAGTAATAATTTTATGAATCTTTGCTGTCCTTTAAATCTATTCTAATTTTAGAATTTAAGTAACAATTCTAATTTCTCTGTGGAAATGTGTATGGGAGCACATAAGATGATCTTTTAACAATAATTATTCTAACCATTAGGCATCATATGCTTTGATATTGCTATGTAAATCTATTTCTTCTGTAGAAATTGAAGCGGTTTGAGAGGGCTATTTATTACTTTATTACATTTTAAGGAACCAAATAACTAAAATTGCATTGAAATATATAGACAAAGCATGTCAGTGAATAATATTAATTTGTCATTGGAAAAACTTATCACAAAAAAATTATTTGGAACCTAGATAGTCTCTATATGGTTTCTGTGGGAAAATGTGCCCATTGCATAGTTAGATGTACCAGTATTATGAAAAAGATTTTAAACTTTGGAGCACGTTTTACGAAAGTAGTTTGTTTATCTTCTTAAATTCTCAGCTTCTGTTGGAAAACACCCACTGCTCATAGCTCTGCAAACCTTGTCAGAACTGAACAAGCTGGCAACTTGACATGAACACTAAGTGTACTGTAATGCTTAAAATGCGCCCAGGCTGTGTTTACACCTGGATTTTTGTTCTCAGCACTTGCTGTTGGGGTGAGTAAATAAAGAAGATCCTATAACTATCTTGTAGCATATCATTATTTCTATCTTATTTGTTTTTGTAGCCAATGCGAAGTTTGGGAACACATTAGTTTCAGAAGTCTGTTTATTATATAAATATACATAGATAATATACATGTATATGGACGAAAACTGCTGAATATATCCATCTGAAATTTGGCACACAAAATTGTTGCACAAAATCTGTTTAGCTACTTACATAAAGCCGAACGAAAAGCTTATTATGCTTGATATTATTCTAAAGAGGCGATAATATAATTGAATAGTAAATTCGCGAGGGTGTTTGATCCGGATTGTACGTTCGATAGAATGATGCGGTATGTTATTGTTCTTCCGCTTCCGCTTGCAGAGCATCAAAAACAACAAACACATTTTCTTTGAGTAACATTCAGTTTAAGTTTAACCATCCAAAATACCATCGTGGTGTGCACGCTTGCCATACACTTTGAGTCGCAGGGCAGTACCGGTTTGACCTGTATTAAAAAAAAAATATTCCATGAAGGTCATTCGTTCTCTACTATAGCTTTTAGTATATAAGCTACATCTACATTTCTCTCTCTCTCTCTCTCTCTCTCTATATATATA
>JBCEWB010050464.1:0-14183 GCA_039654565.1 Peronia peronii | reverse complement strand
CCCCCCCCCCCCCCCCCCCCCCCCCCCCCCCTCCCCCCCCCCCCCCCCCCCCTCCCCCCCCCCCCCCCCCCCCCCCCACACTTCGACTCTCATCTGGAGCATGCATATAAGCCTATCGCAGTTCAGGCTGCACTGTTATCATGAAGGACTTGTATGACATTAAAAATTATTAGAAAACCATAATTGCCTTGTGGAGCAAAGGTCAGTAGTTAATCAGCCTAAAGTAGAAAAGTTGACGATGACTCAAAAAGTCAGTCGGAAGTTTGACATCCTTGTAAGTCACAAAGTCTGGATTGTTACGGTCTATATATGTCTTTCAATCTCCTGGTGGAGGTTATCTCAACTTTCCATGACAGGGAACAAAGACTTCCATAACTTAAAATTGTCAAGTATTCTGCTATGGACTGTCCTAGCAAGACTCCACAAACAAAGGCCTTCAGGGAAACATCAAAAACAAAAAAACAAAAACAAACAAACAAACAAAAAAAGAGGAAAACAAAAACTTTCTTTTGACTTATTAATAAAAATCTGTGAACTCCATTTCTGATAAGTTGGGTATAAGTAACAGGGACAGATCTGAGCAAATTTTGCACAGAAGTATTTTTTAAATTCTTAGCTGCTGCCCTCCATAAAAAAAAAAAGATTTCATAACCATTAACATATGTGCACGTATATTACATGTAGGATTTTGTTTACATTTGACAAAAAGCAAATTCAACATACATTATACTGTATACAGAGTTAAAATAGAGATAAAAATAATCCCATACTAAGCGAAAGCCTTTCGTATTTTGTTATTTTTATGAGATGAACTCTGCAGTACTACTGAACGAAAAAAAAAAAGTATCCTTTTCATCCTACCTTCAGGGATAGCAAGTTTGAAAGAATACTTGACTAGTATAGTAGTATGCTACATCTTTCTAAGGATTTAACATACTACAACATGACAAAAAGAGCCTTTTCTCTCAAGTTTCCAATATCCTTAACTAAAGCCTACAAGTTTCATGTTTAAACAAAAAAATAAATAAATAAAATTTGTATAACATTATTCTTTCCCAAATAAATTTCTAGGATTAATATAGTCTTTACTTCCTGCCAAATCCAACCTGTCAAAACAGTATTAGGAGTGGAAATACATACAGAACTAAGCTGATTTTGTACGAAGCCAAACCTTGCAATAGTTATTTCTTTACTGCCCAGAAAAAAAACAAAAAACAAAGACAAAACATAGCCAAAGTCTAATTTTATCAATACCAAAACATGTTAGATGTTAAAAAAAAAAGTTCTCACACAATCTGAACCTAACCAGTTAGTACTATTTGCAGTTCTACTCCTCATATACTTCATGTTGCTGTCCTTCTCCAAATGCCTGGAAGTGCAAATCTATACATGCAATTTAACATGTTACCAAACTTACTCGCTGGTCAGAGAGTGACGTTTAATTTTTGCAGGTGGACAGTCTACATTCTCTTGTGATATCCTCCTTTTATGACTTTGTGCACTGGGTGAAGACGATGCTGTAACGGCTGCTGACCATCTCATAGATTTCGTGTGATGGTGGGCAGCATAGGACATCACATGAAATGTACCAGCTTCTCCAGACAGTGCCTTCAGGGCTAAGTGATGAAATAATCAAAGAGAAAAGTTTTTTACCTAACATTCAAAAGCACTTGAATTTAATCTACTGGAAATAATTTCTCTGTTTTCTTTTTTTTTTCTGATTATTTTTTTTTCTTAAATACACATGGCCAAAATAATCATTTCTGTTCCTCCCATAATTTCAGCTCAATAAACTTCAAATGACAGTGGTTTCACCCTCACAAAGTGTATCTTTTCAAGACCAGCAGTATCACCTTCCTCTTTCATATCTGAATGCTACTTCACTTAAATAACAATAAACATTTTAGTGAAGACTAAGAAATTTCATGAGATATTTTGAGATCTGTCAAGTGGCCAAGGAATTTTCGCTACTATGCTGATTTGTGTGCATGCTCTGCATATGACAGGCATGTCTTGAATTATGAGCATTCATACAAGTCCATACCACATAAACAAAGCGACACATGAGCAATGCTCCCACGGCCATGTGACCGACAGTGAAATACCTCATTAGAAGGGTAAGCCTCATCAAGTTTAGCACTCTCTTCAGTTTCTCTAAATCTTGCATAGAAATGAGCGTGTATAATAGGATAAAAGAAGTTTTCACAAATCTACAGATATATAAATTGAAAATAAAGGCCATGTAAGTTTCACATTATGGAGTCAGTGAATTCTTCAATAGATTCTGAAATGTGCTCTTATGAATGAAGAGAAATAACCAGTTAAATTTCATGTGCAAAGCAGAATGAAGGGCCACTTACTATTATAACGTGTCCCATAAGAACTTAATTCTTTTGTGCAAGGAATAAAATTTGCATAAACTGCACACCCTGGCGGTAGCAAAAAAAAAATGTGATGTAATCTACATGCTGACTTATCAAAATCACATACCTGTTTTTGCATTTTCTTTTTTGTGGAGACCCACATATGCTGATGTTTCTGTCAGCCTTGAGATTTGTATATTGCCTATAATCAGAGATAAAACATATCTAGTATCCAGTTAAATGTTAATGCTGATAAATGATGATGTATACTATTAGTATTCTGATGATACTAGTGTTACTCATGAAAATGGTTAGCTTCCATTAAAGATTTTTTTTTATATACCACTGTCACAAAAAAATGTGTGGCAATGAATGTGAACAGTCTGAATGAGTTATCTTCCTTGACTCCTGAAAGGAAGTAAAGTCTAAATTTTGAAAACAGTCATCTTTTGGGGTTAAATTCTTCCTTCCTGACATATGAAATACTCCAACATGAACTAAATCCCTAATCCATGTAGACTACAAAAGATAGAAGAACAACTTACCGTATGGATGGAAAAGGCTGTACAGATCTGAGAATTTCCATTCTTTTGGAAATGTCACATGAAATATATGATCTCTGTTTACTTCCACTGCAAAACAGGTCCAAAATAATTTAACTGAGTATAAAATGAAAAATTGAAATAACTGGTACAACTAAATCACAATTAGCTTTCTAGGAACAAACCTGAAAAGCAAAATAAACACACTGATCTCAAATTAATTATTATCTTCAATGCAAAATGAGTATTTATCAATGTGATAAGTTTGCTCATTGGATAACCATAGGAGCAAAATCTTTGGCCTAGGCAAAGTACTTATATCTCAAGGCCACTCAAAATGAGATGTGAGTCGCTGGGTTAGACCAAGAAATCCGGCTTTGAATGTGATGAGGAGGGTCAGATACGAATTTTTTTTTTAATTGCAGAAATCTAAATTATATTCATTTCAGAACAAGACAACGTTGGTCTCACCCTCAATTTATCAATTTATACATATTTCTTCATTAAAATCGGGTTTTTCTGATGTAGGTATGTAGATTTATGCATTTGACTGTTCATTTTTGGTGTCATTTTCCTGAACCTCAAGAGCCACTAATCAACACAGGAGAGCATAATATCCATACATATCTGGTATCATTGGAACGGTTGTCTTCTCTACTTACACCTCGCTGGCTTAGTTCAGGAGCAAAGTTAAAAAAAACAACCAGTGAGAACAGTTTAAAATGCAGAGTTCTTGCAATTTTGCTTAGCAACATGATATGTGATTGGGTAGATCATGTCACATGATCCAAAACGCTCCATTTTCTCACTCTTTAGGCACTTCTGCTTCATTGTATTAACACATTCCCTCCGGGAATGGCTCGGGCACTGGTCCAAATCCTACCATGAGCCACATTTTGCGGCTCTCATGTACAACATTGCTTCTAAGCCTCTATCTTAAAAAAAACACGGTATCAACATCCAATCCAAGTTTTTCTTGACCAAAACCAACCTCCTCCAATCTATTGTTAGCCCTTTTATGTCAGTATGGCAAGGTTTTAGCACGAAATTTGAAAGGTACTACACAGTTGTTTTTCCGAGATAGCCTCCACTAGGAGGTTGAAAGACGTTCACAGAACATAGTTGTTTTTCATAACAATAAACCTTGATCTAGCTGAATAGTAATGGAACTAGGTCCATTTGGATTGCGAACCTAGATCTAGATCTACATTGTTCAGTGGAGATGGTGTTAGAACTAGAGATGTAGTTGTGGCTAATGAAAATGAATCTAAATAGGAACTGCGCTTTCTGAATTCCAGATCTAGATCTTGTTGGAATGTGGTGAATGGGACAATCAAAAGGGGCATAGCCCAGATTGAGGCCTAGATCTTACAGTTTTTTCCTCATAATTTTCTTATATCCTTTCAAATTCATAAACAAACTTTGGGTTACATGTTGCAAAGTGAATGTACATGTCACTTATTTTGTTTCAATTCTAATGGATTACACGTTGCTGAAATATTTAGATAGTAAGTGGAATTTTAACATTTATTTTTGTTTCTTCAGCTGTCGATGTTATCTTCTATGCTAGTTTTGAGTATATTTCTTTCTTCCCACAAGATATACATCTACATACATGCTATCCCCATTCAAATATCTGCAATTTGATATGCAACACATGTACCTTACTGAAAATTTACTTGGGGAAATAATATTTTTGTAAGTGAGGTGAGGGAAAAAAAAAGGGCGCTCAAAATGGTGTGGTCTAATTGTGGAAAAGAACCCAGGAAGGATTTAGTTAACTAATCTATGCTGTTGTTTACACCCATTGTTCAGCACTGCCAATATTCGACAAGCAATCAAGTATAGACCTATATGAAGGGTATGATCTCATATACACTCCAAGCCCAGGCACATACAAGGTGGGGTGTGGGGATTGGTGCCGACACCATTTCCCACCCACGATATGTCGCGTTATGACATGGCGAGCCTTTTGGTGGCCAAACTGTTACTGCCTGTTAGGTCATCAAACCCTCCTCTCCCACCGAGTCCACCTCCACACACACACCACCCCCCCCCCCCCCCCCATTCTGAGTTTTTTGTTGATCCATGTAGCGCAACTAATATGCGCATTGTTTTTGCACAATTTTTGTATAGAGTATTTTCTCTGCATGTGACATTATAGTAAGATTAACTTTCACGCATTATTTTCTTACCTCCACTCTACTGCTAGTCGAGAGGTAGGCAAAATCTAGATCTAGTCTACACACACTCGTTCCATTGCATCCATGTATAGTCTTGTTTTTTTTCATCAATGTCGGTACTCTTATGACAAGTGATTCACTTAAATGTAACCAAAAAGCAGAGCACAAAACTCTCTCTCCTTCTTTCCCTCTCTCTTTCTCTCCCATTTGCCTGCGTTGAGTTCTGCCCTGACTTCACGGCGCCAACAGGTCACGACAATGCTTTCTATTCAACTTCAAAATCTCGTTTGAAGAACATTTAAAACTATGCGCGCTATTAATTTAAGTACTAGCCTAACAACACATCATGACAGCTACACAAAATAATTCGAACCTGTGCAAATTTAAAGATTTTTGTTGGAATCGGGAAGGTGGCTGCCCACCTGATGCCAAAATTTTTACCATACTGCACCATCCTGAAGTCCATCATTCGTGGTGTGTTGGCTCACCAAGTGTGTTGCCTGACCCAATTTGCTTGGTCATGGGGAAAGTGTATGTTCTATTATTGGCCCGCACCAGTTGCACCGGACTGGGTTTGGTGTCAGATTGTATGTGCGCGGACCCTAAAATGGTTATTAAGAAAACACTTAAAACAAAACTTGCGTTATGAAGAAAAACTCTTTGGGATCTTTTTTTTTTGCTATGTAATTTGCTATGCTTAATATGAAATAAAACTATGGGCTGATACAAAAACTACTCTTATAACGAATGGTTTTTGTTTCCCAGATCGTATTTTTCTTTCATATTAAGCATAACCAAGACCAAGTCCAGATATTGGACCAGTTTCTTCTGACAAAGAAATTGTCCGTGAGCGCATCAAGTACCGGTATCCGCAATGCGCTGTACTGCCCAGCAGTAAGACACATGCCCTAACAAACAAATTCTCCGTGAATGTGTCAAGTACCGTTATCCGCAATGCGCTGTACTGCCCAGCAGTATGGCACAACAAGAAATGTAAGGCCCAAGGCACAAGCGTGTAGAAATCATGCACCTACCACCCCCCATTTCACACCTCATCCGTCGCTCATGCCCCAATCAAGTATAGTGTACCACGAGAGGGCGTCACCTATTACGTGCATGCATAAGGCTATTACAATTTCGTTGTTATTTATAGCTACACAACCACGGTATCAGAGGATGGACTGGCCTTTGTCTTTTCAATCATACACTATACACACTTCCACTTGCAGGCATTTTCTTCTTATTATTTTTTATGACAATGAATGTGTACCACTGGTCCAACTGTTTAAATACATACTGTCTCCTAATTTCATTGATTTTTTTCTTTTCACTGCATCTTACATGTACATGTATTCTCACTGCATTTTCAGTTTCATTTTACTTTTGCATGTGATGATTCCAATTTAATTATATATAATGCATACATGTGTATACTACATTTTTCTCTCTTCTTAAAAGTTAAATTTTAATCTTATTCTTATCTCTGTAAACTATTTAGACCAATTTTTTGCCTACGTTTTCTGTTCTCGTATAATAAAGAAATAAACATTTTTTTTAAAAAAAGGCAGAAAAAAAAAAACAAAAAAAAACGACATAACAGCTACATCAACAATAACACGGAAAAAAAAAAAAAAATGAAAATGAACTGGCTTTAATTCTTTCTATACCACACACCGATATATCGGTGGGCCAACGGTCGCCATTTTTAGCACACTCCGATATATCGGTATTTCAGAAAAGCAGCACTGAAGTCATCTGAATACACAGTGTTCCATATTTTTACTGCCAAAAGTATGTGAAATAGAAAACTAGGAGCATGTGGCGCCGAAATGTCACAGAAGTATGCAGGATTGTAGATTTTTGTAGAAAAGAAAAAAGTAAACCCAAAATAGCTGCATTTCAGCGGCCCCCAACATTTTAAAAAACTCTAATAGAACTCACAGGGAATTAAGAAATACAAAGTATTTAGTACCAATTTGTTGGAAATTGAATATAGTTTTGCTTTAGAGTGAACGTTTCTAATTTCTTTCATTTGTTTTCTTTACATAGTGATGAAACCGTGCAACTTTGTTATTTTTATATTATCTCCCCTTCGTCTACCAATTTTCTTTCATGTGTTACAAGTATCTCGTTTCGTAAAAATGATTACTTGTATCATCTTTAGAATCTGGCATTTATTAGCTTTGAAATGATATAAACACTGCACACTTTAGACATCATTTTCAGCTAGAAATTCACATCTGAAGTACCCAAGAGTACTTTTTTCTGCTCAGCCGCTAAATAATGTGGTCACAACCCCATATCACCTAAGGTATAGAAAGAGTTAAGACATAAGATAGTGGTGTGGTCCACGGGTCTTCAATCAGGGGAGGTAATTCGAGAATTAAACTTTCATCCAAGGGTTGCATTCCCTGTTTCAATTTAGCCTCTGGATATAACAAAATAACGATACAACAAAATGATTTCCATTCCCTGCAAATTTCTTTTTAACCGTTTCAGAGTGTACCTGTGCTGTTTTTTTTTTTTTGTGACAGAGTAGACATTTCCAATGCCAGTGTTGAAAATATCATTCTAAGAATGTCCCTATAAATATTTCTACACAAATTTTGTATCTCGGTCATGAAAAATTTGGGTCAGACATCGTCGAACTTTAACTTCAATTTTCTCAAAATTTTCACCATTGCTGCCCCCTACCCCCTTGTCTCTTTAAACCGTAATATCTCTTGCTTAAATAAAGTTAGGTCCGAACTTTTTTCACTACCTGAAAGGGTATGAAATAAGCTTTCACATAAAACCAAAAACCCCATATGGTGAAAAATTATTTTGACTGGCTGCGAGACATATGCATATTTTCATGGTTTTCCTTGAGTCAGTTTGCCAGATACTCATAAATGGCAGGTGAATGATTTCATCTTCAGTTATTTGACAAGAAAAAGTTCCAAACATTGCTCCAAGTACCTCCATCAAACATAAGAATACTGACAAACTAATGTACAACATTAATTTGACCATAATACTCACTATCAGGTCCATTCAAATTGAGATAAGGGATGTCATTTATACGCATGAGGAACAATCTGTGAACAGAAGAAGTCAAAAGTTTCAGTTAATACCATGGACCTGCTCACACGGAATGCTGAAGAATGTAACTAGTGAAGAACAATGTCCTCAACCTTCTCACATTTCTCATTTTATTTCAGAGAGCATCTGGTCTTACTGCTGTGTCATTTTTGCAAATGGCAACTTCATTTGCAGGAAATCATTTATTTTTAAAAAATGAGTAAAAAGAATGGACAAAAATTTAATGAACAAACTGAACAGCAAAACTGAGAAAAGAAGATATTCAATTGTAACAAGGAATAAAATAATATCTATATAACTACAAAGATCGAGTAAATAAATGAACATTTATGTGGACAAATAATGGAAAAGTATGAAAAGACAAAATAATACACAAATATAAGAAGCAGCAAATGCATACATATATATAGAGTAAGTATATATTCATTACATAGTAAGAAATGACACTGACTTGTTGACAAATGGTTCAATAACATGTGATGTGGGAAGCACGAACAGGACAGGTGGATTCTGAACTGTGCCTGTAGTGGGTAAGAAAACAGGAAAGTCTTCATTAAAAACTGTTCATATTCTACCTTCTAACTGTTAGCGCAATAAAATTGGCATTATTGGTCACCATTAAACAATATCAGGTAATAAATTATGTCCCACTATTCAAAAGCTGTATCAGCATATATTATTATATTACTGTGGAAACGGGAACTAAATGAAATTTCCAAACTACAAACTGTTAATATACAGGATCTTGCAACAAAGTGGCATCACAACTTCACATCTTTCACAAATTTTATCAGTCTGACTAATAAATGAGTACTAAAAAGAACATAATTCACCATACCTAGGAATTTGGTCATAGTGGCAAAGCAGCATCCAGTTATGTATGCATCATATCCTGCCTCATGCATAGCACCACCTCCATCATCATATTTATTGAAGCCTTCAACTCTGTCTGGAAAGCAAGTACAGAGACAAGAGATTTTGCATCCTCTTTATAAGCCCCTTATCAAATTTTGATTTGATATTTTTTTTCCTCACAAATTTTCATTCTTTTAAAGATGCACACAAAGCCTTTTTAGAAATATTCCAGTCTTTCCTAAGGCTTAACCATACTCCCCAATCACTAATCAGCACTACATCAATGCACAATTTAGTATTACTAAATGTAAAATATTTGTATGAAGAAAACTTCAAAGTTCATCGACAAAATGAAGCTATACTAATGATGTCAGTCCTGTCCAATTTTGTTGGAAGTTTTTAAAATTATGTCCCACACAGAAAAAAAAAAAATTTAAAAAAAAAAAAAAAAATTTCACTTACTGACTCCTGTCGAGAATTAAAGACCTGACAGGCCAAAGATGAGGACATATGTTGCATGACTAGGTGAAAAGAGTTTAAATCAAAGTGAGCCTTGAGAAGAAAAGCTATCGCTTAATAATTTTCCGACCAAATCAAATATGCTAATCTCTCACTCTAATGGTACCAGTAACTCTAAACATGGAAAATTTGACATCATCACACCTGATCCATGATTTCCCGCTGTGGCTCTACATAATCGGAAATTATTGTGACCAGCCCAATTACTTCCCTTTGCCCAACACAAGCAGTTTTGAACAAGCATAATAAAGCATAAAATAAAATCACTACTGCACTCTTTGCTTGAAACATGCATCATGCAATTTTTTTTTTCAAAAATATAATATGAAGAAAATGTCTTTTTCTTACTGTTATAATGTTATCAAATTTTTTAGTGAACAATCTTTGAAATAACATCAAAAAAAGTCTTACACTGCGTTGGTGTTTTACACTGCTCGCTCAACACTCTCCTGCCTGGCGAAACAAAGTAACAGAACTGGTCACAACGATCTCCCAATGGTGGAGATTTGCTCTGGTAACTGAAGTAAAGCATCATTGGGGGACAAGAAGTACAGAAAAATTGTAAAATACATACCGACCTGAGCGGTAGTGAATGGGGGATGTTGCAATGTCATTTTCACTTCTTCCAAGCTAGTGTGAAGCATGTGGTCCTGAAAATTGGAAAACATTTCAATGCGATATATCGAGCTATAAATCACATGACTGGGGGCTTATCAATCACACATGGGTTTGTTTATGGTGTGGACATGCCTGAATGGTCAATATTTATCATCTGCCATGCACAGAGTATGGGTACCCAAATCAGCGTGTGAGCGACAATTTCCTGGTAATATGAACAACCTTGAAATACCCCATCCTACTGAAAATGAATAAAATGAAAAACCTATTTTACTGATACAGCATTTTATTTCGTTTCACTTCACAAAATTAAAAAAATTCTATCATTGTGATCAGGGCCATGTCAGCTAATCCCCTAAAATTATTGTATTTCACAATGGTTTTATCACTCACATTATTGACACAAACATCATGCAGGTCTCTGAGGCTATGTTGTTAAATATATCAGTTCTGAATGATACCCACAAAATATTTCAAGCTAAAATGATGACTCATTGCTCTTACATCTAAAAACAGAATAAAGAACAAAGTTTTTATCTCTCAGCTCTTTGTTAGACAAACTTCTAAATTAAAAAAAAAAAAAAAACACGGTTTGACAACAATCAGCATCTCTACAACTATTCATGTTGCAATTTTCTCTGCAACCAATAAAAGCAGGAATAATAACAGCTATTGTAATGAAATTGTCATTGCTCTGAAACAACTGATTAACGTCTCAAAGACATCACATTTCATGAGTTAGATTTGTAAGTAATCTATGTGAAAGCTGTATCATGTGCTGAAGAATATTTAATAGTTGAAGCTTTTGAGTTCAAGAACACTTGGAACAAAGTCGACATTTCCCAGAATTGTTCATAACGTGAAACTTACCAACAATAATTTTATTTAGGAATGTAAACTGAAACCATGTCTTTATCATAAAAACAGCTTCAGTTAGCCATAAGATAATTACTTTCAGACTTGACAGATAGGTCAAGCTCTATCATCAATTTCTCATAATAAACTTACTACTCATCCTCTGAAAATTATTTATTTATGTCGGTAACACAAATCAAATCATCATGAAAACATTATTCTCACAGGGTACTATTTAACTTACACTTAATATCCTGAAATTGTTCACATGCAACAAATATGAATTAGCTTCACCATGTTAGTCATGTGCCCTCCTTTCTGTATAAAATTCAAGCTAAAAAGCATATAAACAAATAAAACAAATAAAAAATCTCAGCCATACCTGAAATGGATGTGTGCTGGCCATTAACTTTGTATCAAGCAGTCTGAAAATGGAGAAATTCTAATTTTACTTAACTGATCGCCTTCCTATTCCGAAACATAGCATAGTATTCCAACTGCCAATTTCCTTAACTAATATTCTGAATGCATTTTTATAACAGATAATAACTGAGAGCATGTACAGCAGAAAATGCACCCAAGTAACAAAATTGGGAAAAATGATGATGATCCCTGACATAAACACGATAGAGATAAGTGGCATGCATGCATCATTGCATCTGTGCAATTTCAAATTGGCAAAACATGCATTTCATACTTAACTAATATTTTGAATATGTTTTTGTAACAGATGACTAAAAGAATATATAATAAATTGCATTCAAGTAACAAAAGTGGAAAAAATTATGATTTTCTATCTACAGACCAAGCTTTAGCCAAAATCCTCCATTTTGGCATATCATATCACAGAAGCATAAATGCAACATATTAATAATCACAACCTTTAGCCTGAAGACAAACATTTCTTTTTTGCTACCTTCATTTACCACAGCAATAAAATCCATTAGAACCAGGGATGTCAAACCATTTTCACCAAAAAGTCGGAAAATCTAGATCGTGAAATGTTGCCCTTATACATTAGCCTTTATAAGATCATGTGCATATTATCTGTTGTTTTCAGTACTCTGAAAGTGATATACTGATTTTCTATCAACTCTTATGCGACCATTCCACTGCGTGTTGTCAGGTGTAAGGAATTAAGCGCCACCAACTTCGATTTTGATCTTTAAACAGCCGACGAACAGCAGTTCGCCTCTCGGCCAGCACATGCATGAATTTCTATGGTACTTCCGGTTCCACTGCTATTGTTGTAGACTTGTATTGTGTTAGAAATTATTATAAAACCGTGATTGCCTTCGGGACTCAGCAAAGTCAGCAGCTGATCAGCCAGAAGTAGAAAAATCGGCGACGACTTTTAAAACCAAAGAGGTCGGAATTCTAGCTAAAGTCGAAAATTTGACATCCTTGCTAGAACACACACTATCTCACTTCATCACTTCAAATCTCTCAGTTCCCTCTTTTTAAAAATGAATTGATTTGATGAAATTAAAAAAAAAAAAAATTTAAAAACAGCTGACAGCAAAGGGAGAGAGGAGACGGAGCCAGAAAATCATGAAAAACAAGCTTACAAAAAGTTGAGGCCAGGAAAGCATTTGTCTTACTGATGCTAACAGTAACAGTAACACTAGTAGCTGTGCGAGTGAATGAAAACAGATGAAAGTGTAGTCCAATGAATAGGAGGTGTACATGTGTAGATCAGATGGGACAGGATGGGAGAAAAGGAACAGTGCAGGACTGACTGGAAGAAACTAAGAGTAAAAAAAAAAGTCCAGACTCATAAACAGCAGGTTTTTCTTTGGCTCTTATTGTTGTTTTTTTTGTTGAAGTTAGGGCTGAGTCCCATGTTTTAGTTAATTCCACCAACGTCGTATGTACTGCAGAAAAAAAAAGATTGTACTTATAAATACATATGAGCCAAGAAATTCCGTACCAGTTACTGGCAATGACAAATGTGGACTTGAAAAAATATATAAAAAATTTTTACAATTTCAACAAATTTTCTAGATCTTCTATTGCTCAGCTTAAATCGATGTGTTTTTTTTAGAGCACATGAACCATTTCTGAGTGTGAATTAATGAGATGGAAATTAAGCAAAGATTGACAAACCTTGGAAATACTGATTTCACTGCTGTTTTAAAGTCTTCAACATCCTGGGGGAAAGAGAATTGACAGCAACTGTGATAATGACTACAGTACAAATAACAAAAGTTTTATTAAGTTTAAACAACTTGATGCAAACTTCCTAATCAAAGTACTGTCATACAGAATTAAACAACACAAACATATGGCTTAGGTTTTAAAATCCTGGCAGGCGTAAGTCTATCTGTAAAACATGATCAGAACAACACATTTTTTAGCAATTTTATGAAAGTGTCATATGAAAATTTTCAGTAATAAAACATGTTTTCTACCCTATTTTTATCTAAAGAGTCATTCTGTCATTGATGGGGTGAATACTTGATCTGAGTATATGACAGCAGCAGCAACAAGGTAGATCTAAAGATTTTAGGACAATACTGAAGTTAAAAAGAAAAAGGAGGTGCATCAGCATAATGCACTTCCTAAAGACAAAAATACTGCTCACTCAAACCACTTCCTCAATGGAGCAAAATTCACAATTGCCAAAAAGAAAACCACCTCTCCAGATTCTGTTTGGACAAGATCAAGCACTCTTGATTTCAAAAGGATCTTAACTCTTTTTGCACTACACGCCAATATATCGGTGGACAATCAGTCAACATTTATACCACACGCCAATATATCGGTATTTCAGAAAAGCAGCACTGTAACGAATCATGAGGGTGCATGCGGGGTGTGCGCAAGTGTGTTGTGAGCGATGTTCAGTTGACCGTAATTGTGTGCTTAGTGTGTGGTGTGCCGCCGTGGGGTTTCGGGAACGATCTACACGGATCTTGTCAGGTCTCGTGTGTATCACGTGCCCTGGCGCCAGCACATTCCACACTGTGTGGGAAAGACAAGCACAGCTAGCAAGAGAGGAAGCTGAAAGACAAGCACAGCTAGCAAGAGAAGAATCCGAAAGACAGGCTGAAAGACAGCTAGCAAGAGAACAGGCTGAAAGACAAGCACAGCAAGCAAGAGAACAGGCTGAAAGACAAGCACAGCAAGCAAGAGAAGAGGCTGAGAGACGGCATGAGCTAGAGAAGATG